>CAUYQV010025706.1:0-26611 GCA_963574575.1 Galagoides demidoff | reverse complement strand
TCAGCTAAGGCTGTTGTAACAAAAAGATGCTATAAACTGATCGACTTAAACAACCAATATTCATCATTTATTTTTCACAGCTCTGGAAGCCGAGGAAATCCAGGATGGAGTTGCCAGCCTATTCATATCCTGATGAGAGCCCTTTTCCGGCTTGCACACCTCCAAATAAGTTGGCTGTTAGGACTTCAACATGCAAAATTTACAGGGATACAAATATTTATAAAATAACAATAACATTAACACTTTCTCTCTTAACACTTTATCATAAGTCTATAATAATACTTAAGGTATTTCCATGCAAAAACTCTACAAATTAAGCAAACCATTAAATTCATTTGTGAGAGTTGAATTCCAGACAACAACGTGTATCTTTTCACTTCATAAGTAAAAGTTTTGGAAATAATGCTTTATGCTCACTAAGTTTACTTTCTCACTCTGTATATCTGCTCATCTGGCTTTGACATTTATTTCACGCTGAAACTGTTCTTATATAGTCCAGCAGACCAGATGGTCGTGAGATCATATACTATGAGATGGTGATTCTGAAATAAAATCTAACCCAGTCTTTCTGTATGTTTAAGATAGGTGTGAAGACTATCAGAATCAGAAACACTATATACATTTCTACCGTATGGAAAGGATTCTCAAAAAATTCAAACTCAACGAGGCATGTCAATCTTATATATACAGCAGCTACCTTATACATTGTCTTAATGTTTTGTATATCCTGGGACATGATTGAAAGCTTGCTTACTTTATTTTATGTCACCTAAATACAGGTACAGATAGACTACAATACAGCATCAGGTGAAATGAATGGTCATAATTGTCTAATGTTTTGTAATAAATGATCTGATAACACAAGGTGATATGGCAATTTTAGAAACACCATGCTTATATCATATCAAAGGGAGCTTACATAAAGGTCTGATTTTGCTGATAGGACATAGTTATATGCTTGTATATAGCTCTTTTTACATGTAAATTTGGGAAATATTTTTAAAGGTAATTAAAAGACTATATAGAAACAGGAAAGTCATACATTTCTAAGGTCAGAATAATTTGGTATAGCATTTCTTGAAGAAAATTTGTTAATAGATATTAAACTTGGGGTGGCACCTGTGGCTTATGAGTAGGGTGCCGGCCCCATATACTGAGGGTGGCAGGTTCGAACCCGGCCCTGGCCGAAATGCAACAAAAAAAAGTTGGGTGTTGTTGCAGGCACCTATAGTGCCAGCTACTCGCGAGGCTGAGGCAGGAGAATCGCCTAAGCCCAGGAGTTGGAGGTTGCTGTGAGCTGTGACTTCACAGCACTCTACCAAGGGCAATAAAGTGAAACTCTGTCTCTAAATAAATAAATAAATACATAAATAATATATATCAAACTTGTTTCTGTTTGGTTTTAATAGATCAACTTTATTACAGAATGTATTAATTTGCTTACAATAGTAAAAATCGAAAACAATATAAAATTATCAGTAGGTGGTATGCTAAGTAAATATATGTACATGGTATATTCAAGGCCATTAAAGAATCTGTAGAACCAAAATATATAGTACTTAGAAATATATTAACTTACTAAAAGTTTTAAGTCACATGTAGGCTACAAAACAGCATGTATCATATAATTCCAGATTTAGAACTCAAACATAATATATCAATCTATATATGGGTCATTAGAAAAGTTTTGAGATACACAAAAATATAGAAATATAAAATTCATACAATGTAAACAAATGAAGCCCTCCAGCAACGCTGATAAAACAAGCCACTTGGAACTTGTACAGATGAATCAGACAGGATACTGTTTACTGTGTTTCTTGGAAGAGCAATAATGGTCTGTCTCAAAACTTTTGTAGTATGTACAGAAAGGAGATTGGAAGATTTGCCATAATTAATGTTGCCTAATTTTTATTGATGAGTTTTTGAATAAATTTTGTTTATTTATGTACAACTATTTATTTACAACTATTATTCTATTTAATAATAGAATAGTTTCATCTATGAACTATTTATGTACAACTATTTATTATAATTTTAAAATAAAACACAGCATGTTAAAATAAGACAACTATATGAGGAAATATTAGAATTGTAACTTCTATTTAACATCTTGCAGGTATCTAAGCAAATGAGTGAAGGAAATTCATTTAATAAAAGTGTAGTTTCTATTATCTATATATATATGATCATTCCATTTCACAAAGATCGACATATAAATTTTGCTAAATACTATTACAGATTTCCAATACACACATGATCAAGCATTTTGATTGACTTCATGATTTCAAAGTCAATTCAATACAAAATTTCAGACATGAAGTTGAGGTCTGTGTCTATTACTCATGAAGTTACTTAAGGAATGGAGAAAAACGCAATGCTAATACCTGCTAGAACCCAAATAGGGACTTTTCAAGGTCTTCAAGCTACTCTGAAGCTATATTTATTTTAAGTGTACATATAGAAAGCCCTGGTAAATTTAATGTTTACTTTTAGATCAAACAAATCAAATGTTGTAGGTTCCTACATCCTGAACTCACAGTTACCTACTTACACATTGCTGAAGTTAAGAATGAATCACTGGCTATTTTCCAACCTCATGTCTAGTGATGATGTTTATAACTAGAGTGTGTTCCCAGAGTTGCAGTTAAATAGTTAGTAAATACCTATACTACTTACTATAGCTGAAATATGATGAAGGCTAATGTCTTAGTTTTTCACATGAATAGTTAATAGGAGAGAAGAACATTGCTATTCAAGAAATTTTTATTAAATTTTTAATTCAACTTCCTTTTTTATTTTTTGCAGTTTTTGGCCAGGGCTGGGTTTGAACCTGCCACCTCCGGCATATGGGGCTGGTGCCCTATTCCTTTGAGCCACAGGCGCCACCAACTTCCTTTCTTTAAAAGCCTAATTCCTAATCCAGCACACATGTCCATTTAAAGTAATTCTGACTAATCCTCAAATATTTAGTCATATGATCTTGGAATATTTTCTGTACCTCATTTAAGGGTGTGATGTATATATCATTATTATTGACCCATTATAAAAATCTCAATAAATTTTGCCATCTAATTATAACTTAAGCAATAAATAATTATCATATTAAAATATTTTCTCCATTTTTAGAGTTCCAGAAAGATTATTGAATTCCAGCTGTACCAGAATTAAATGAAACCCCATGGAGATGAATGTTAGCTTTAAGAAAAATAAAAGGACATTCTCATGTGCAGAACTCACTATTCAAAAAGCATTATGTAGTTTTCAAAATATGCATGATCTGTTCAGGAAAAAATTGTGGCAGAAGTGCATTGTGTTTTATTAACTTGTATATCATTTTTACTCTTCCACATAATCCTCTCCTATTACTTGATGGAACAAGAATACCACTTTATATAAATGGATACAAAAATACATTTATTTTTCAACAAAAATTTATTTTTAGTTCTCTTCATAAATGTCTAGTTATTTTTTCCTTGTAACATCCCTATAGATGTTGTTTTCCTTTACACAGTATATGTAATATTTATTGCTTTAATTTTGTCATGAAGCAAAGGAAAAAAAACCCTACAATTAAGTGTGTAATTTATGTAAAAGAACCAGAAACTATTAGAAACCATTAATAGATAAAACTATATAAACACATTTTGTTGCACATTTACCTCATATGTGTCACATACGTTAACTCAGTGAAGCTATTTCTGGTTTCGGTTGTCACAATACACA
The DNA here is from genome assembly GCA_963574575.1 of Galagoides demidoff. NCBI lineage: Eukaryota > Metazoa > Chordata > Mammalia > Primates > Galagidae > Galagoides > Galagoides demidoff. The sequence goes on along the minus strand of CAUYQV010025706.1, from coordinate 22,885 downwards.
TATATCTCTTATGAAAGACTTGGAAGCTGTGCTCCATTTTTTTTTCTTGAAACAGAGTCTCACTTGGTCACTCTTGGTAGAGTGCTGTGACATCTTAGCTCACAGCAACCTCAAACTCTTGGGTTCAAGTTATTCTCTTGCCTCAGCCTCCCAAGTAGGTGGGACAACAGGTGCCTGTCAAAATGCCTGGCTATTTTTTAGAGATGGGGGTATCACTGTGGCTCAGGGTGGTCTTGAACCTATGAGGTCAGGCAATCCCCTTGCCTCCGAGTCACAAGTGCGAGAATTATAGGCGTGAGCCACCATGACCAGTGGGAAGTTGTACTCTCCATAGAAAACTCTACCATGTCCAAATCTTCCTGTCTATGAATGCATATGGTAATTGAGTCCTTTTAGTCAATTTCATAAAGGTAGACTCCTAATGTATTTATTTTTCATGTTTTAAAATTTCAAAATATCACAGGAATACAAGTATTTTTGGTTATGTGTATAATTTTTTTTTATTATTTAGGCAGGGTTATAAGTGCACCCATTACTTACACAGATAATGTTCATTGTTCCTATTAGGTAGATTTTGCCCATCTGCCCCCTCCTGTTCCCCCCTGGCTTGATTTCCATTGAGTTCAACTTCTCTCTATGCACCTGTGTGCTCATCAGTTAGGTCCAGTTTAATAGTGAGTATGTGAGGCATTTGCTTCCCCACGTTTTGGGTATTTCACTTTTGTTTCCAGTTCCATCCAAATTGTTGCAAAAAGCCTGAATTCATCCTTCTTCATGGCTAAGTAGTATCCTAAAGTATACATATATCACATTTTGTTTATCCACCCATGAATTGATGGGCACTTGGGTTGATTCTACACCTCTGTGGTTGTAAATTGGGCTGCTATAAACATTTGGGTGCATGCAAGTCTCTTTTTGACAAAATGACTTCTTTTCCTTTGGGTAAATTCCCAATATTGGGAGTGCTGGATGAAATGGTAGTGTTGTAGGAAGACAAGGCCCATGGAGAGAAAGAGCACCCAGATAGCATGTTTATAAGAGGGAAGGCTTTATTTTAGCCTGCAGAGGTTATGGCATAGAAGAATTAAAAATGGCCAGGCTCCCAGACTGGCTTGGTCTTTCCATTTTTATCTCCAGTCAAAAAGTTTCAACCCACAGGTACCTTTCTCATTGGTCAATTTGAATCAAACAGGAGATGCTGTTCCAGCCTCCACAGAACTACAAGATTTCACAGAAGTGGACGTTCCCAGGTTCCAGTAAATCAAGTATACAAATTCACAAGAGCTGGGACACTATGGAAAGGACCCTGCAAGTGTATCCTTGTGGTCTCCTTAAAAAAACTTGTTCTCTGGAACCTCACCCTTCTGGGGTATACCACTTTGAGGTATCTCCATACTGTTTTCCATAGTAATTTGCAGGCCCAGAAACAGTGTACAAACATTCCTTTCTCTCTGAGAAAGGACCAGTATCTATTTTTACCTTGATGAATAGTGACAGTGAGCATTTGTTTCATAGGTTTATTGGCCATTCATCTATGTCATTTTTATTTATTTATTTATTTATTTATTTATTTATTTATTTATTTATTTATTTGCAATTTTTGGCTGGGGCTGGGTTTGAACCCTCCTCCTTCAGCATATGGGGCCAGGGTCCTACTCCTTTTAGCCACAGGCACTGCCCCAATCATCTATGTCTTTTGAAAAGCTTTTGTTCATGTCTTTTGCTCACTTTTTCAGAGTTTTTTTTTTTATTTAATTGAGTACTTTGTAGATTCTGATTATTATCCCTTTGTCAGCTGTGTATTTGCAAATGCTTCTAATATTCTGTAGGTCACATTTACACTGTTGATTATTTTCTTGAATGTGCAGAAGCTTTTTAATTTAATCAGACTTCATCTATTTATTTTGGTTGTTGAAAGGGTCATTGGAGTTTTTTTCATAAATTCTTTCTCTAGGCTGAAATCTAAAAGTTTTTATAACATTTTCTTCTAGCATTCTTATGGTTTCATGACTTACATTTACTTTAAATCTTTTATTCATCTTGAATTAATTTTTGTGAATATTGAGAGATATGGATCTTCTTTTAATCTTTCTCATGTGACTATTCAGTTTTCCCAGACTCTATTGTTATCTGTTCTGTCAAGGATCAGTTGGATGTATGTGGATGCTTTGATGTCTGAGTTCTCTGTTCTGCTCCATTGGTCTATGTATGTATTTTTGTGCCAATACCATGGTATTTTCATACCACAGTCTTGAAGTATATTTTGAAGTCTGGTAAAATGATGCCTCCAGATTTGTTCTTTTCTTAAGATGACTTTTGGTATTTGGGCTCTTTTCTGGTCCCAAATGAAGCATAGAATTATTTTTTCCAGGTATGTGAAAGAGGACACATGTCTTGATGGAATCCTTAAATATTTGGGTAGTATAGACATTTTAACAATATTGAGTCTACTGATTCATGAATATCATATGTTTCTCCATTTGTGTCATCTATAAATTCTTTCCTCGGTGTTTCATAATTCTCTTTGCAGAGATCTTTCATCTCCCTGGTTAAGTATATTCCTAGATATTTTATTTTCTTTCTTTGTAGCTATTGTGAATGCTATGAGTCTCTGATTTGACACTCAGCTTGACTGGGCCATTCTCATTTCAGATATAATTGAAAGACAAAGGTAGTCACTATATAATAGTAAGGAAACAATTCAGCAAGAAGTCATAATAATCCTAAATATTTCTGCACCTAACTCAGAAATGCTCAGATTCATAAAGCTAACTCTACTGGATCTAAGCAAAGACATAAGTAGCAACATTACAATTGCTGGAACGTCAAAACTCCTCCGAGAGAACTGGTCAGATCACTTAAGTAGAAAATAAATAAAGCCTGAACTTAAACAGGAGTATAGAACAAATAATCCTAACAATCAATTATAGAACATTTTACCCCAAAACTACTGAATACAAATTCTTCTCATCAACACATAGAACATTCTCCCAGATTGATCATACCTCAAGTCACAAAAGATGTCTTCATATATTCAAAACAATAGAAATCATACCATGTACCTTCTCAGATCACAGAAAAAAACTCGAAATCAACTCCAAGATAAACAATCAATTCTACACAAAGTCATGGAGATTAAACAACCTGCTGATGAACAATTATTGAATCAAAAATGAAACAAGAAAATAAAAAATTCTCAAACTGGGTGATAAAGGGGGCATAAGCTACCAAAATCTATGGGATTCAATGAGAGTAGTCCTAAGAGGAAAGGTTCATAGTATTCAACGCCTACATCAAAAAGACTGATAGGTCATAAATAAACAGTCTAATGACATATCTCAATGAACAGGAAAAGGAAGAGCAAACCAAAGCCAAGACCATCAGCAGAGTGAAACAGCTAAAGTCAGAGTAGAACTAAATGAAATAGAAAACAAAAATACAACATAAAGTTCTAATGAAACGAAATATTGTCCTTTGAAAAGATAAAATTAATAGACCATTTTCTTGATTCATCAGGAATAGAAGAGAAAACAAAACAAATAAGTTCAATCATAAAAGATTCATCTTTATGTTTTAAAAACATCACTTTATATCCATTTGCTTTATACTTAAATCATTTTATCTTATTAGCTGTGTTGATACTTGACTTAGTATAGAAATAATAAACTATAAATATCAAGTATAGAATTTATAATCATTCCTACATTTTGACTATTATTTTGATATTTATATTTATAATCCCAGTAGATAATGGAATCTCAGTAATGTAATGAACATGTATGTAATTTTGATGTTCCTAAAACTTTGTTGTAGCCATAGTTCAGATAGATAGATTGCGTCTCCTGTGTTTATCTTTCATCATGAAATTCTTTGACGTAGCATTCCCAGAAATAATAGATTATTTTGAATTTTGGTTAATCTCATTTGAGTGTAAGATGTCAGGCTTGCACATAAAAATCTAAAGAAAAAAGAGGGAATTGAATAACAGAAAAGTTTGAATAACATGTATTAATTGCCTTGTGACATTTTTTAAAGATACAATAAGAAATTATTTGTTATAAGGAATAAGTCAACACTATAGAATTTTACCCTATTCAATTTGTTTTTTTTTCTCTTAACTTTTTTTTTATTAAATCATAACTGTGTACACTAATGCATTTATGGGGTACAGCATACTGATTTTATATACAGTTTGGAATGCTTAAATCAACCTGGTTAACAAAGCCTTCACCTCACTTACTTATTGTGTTAAGACATTCATACTCTATTCAATTTAAATAGATTTTTTCAATCAAAATGGTATAGAAGAACATTTTATAATTAATCAAATAATATTATTGTTTATTTGTCATTTTAACGGATTCACTGATATAATATTAATACTATATTTACAATATTGGAAGAAATTTGCATTCTTCATATTTGAAAAATTATCAACTTTTAGATCCTAAAAAAACTACATTGATCTTAATTAGCAATATGTAACAGTAATGGAATGATGAATACTCTATAACACAAGAAATGAATTCTGTGAATTAATCATATCTTTCACAGTTTGAAATAAAATTATTTTACCAGAAACAAAATGTGAATTTTTTTTTTACTCTTAAGGCTTATTTCATGAGTCATTTTTTACAGTCATGTTTCTCTTAACTAGAATACATTCTGAGATATATTTTGTAAGCTGGCTTTTTCATTGTGTTAATATTATAGAGTATATTACAGAAATGTATATGATAAAGCATATTGTTCCTGGGATACAAACCTGTGTAGCATGCTACTATATTGAATAGTCTTGACAACTATGGCACAATTGTATTTGTGTATCTAAACATGTCAAATGCATAAACATTATAATAAAATTAGGATATTATAATCTTATGGGACAACTATGATGTCTGTAGTCAGTTGTGGCTACATAGAGTCATGTGGCTCATGACTTGACATATTTCTCAATGTGTGGCTAACCCCAAATGCATAATAGAGAAATCTCAGTTATTTAGGTTAATGATATCTAAGCTAAATAAGGCGCCACTCTGGATTATATTGAAAGCCTAACTAATTCAGGCAGGACTTAGAAATTGGATCATCAAAAAGAGAATGGTATATGGTATAGCATAGAGTAGAGAGGCATTTGTTAGAACCAGTTCTTCTTGAAAAGGAAACAACAGCTTTTCAGCAAGAAAAACATTTTCTGAAAAGGTAATGTGCCTAGATGGACAGGTACCAATGATTGTGATGGAAATCAACTAAAACAACCAGGAGGGAAAAAGAAGATAGAATGAACAAAAGTTATCTGTTCTCCATTAGGTTACTGGCTCCTTTCAGCAAGTTAATTAGCCCCTTTATCCAGACCCTGGCACTTGCCTCATTTAGGGACGTTCTGACCATTTCAGTTTTTCTCTTGCTGGTCAGGCTGTTCCTTAGTCTGTATCCATTTTAGAGACAGTATAATACATTTTTTTTTTTAAGTTAAAACCACGTTTGTATGGTAGATAAATAGATTTTATGCTTGTGACTATCTTTTTTTTTTTTTTTTGCAGTTTTTGACCGGGGCTGGGTTTGAACCTACCACCTCTAGCATATGGGGCCAGTGCCCTACTCCTTTGAGGCACAGGCTCCAACCCTATGTTTGTGACTATCAACAGTATTGCTTTTATAATCACCACTCCCAATTCATTTATTTTTTGTTTTAAATGTGTGAAATTCAATGTTTTTATCCTTCCCAACGCACACACAGTGCCCATGAGTGTTGAATAAGCCAACAAAGCCTTTATGAAAGAAATTTGATCAGATGTTATCTCATAGATGTCCATATAACCAACTACTCTAAATTTCTGTGGGCTAGCTTTTAGACAAGCCAAGCTGGCAGCGTCTGCTGTGCCTTTGCTGTGACATGTTCTTGTTTGCAGCCTCAGTCCCCTCATCCCCTGGCTTATACCCAAGGCTCCTTTGCTCATCTACTTTGTTAGCTTCTCCATGGAGGCATTTGATGTTGTATTCTTGCAGAAAGCACTCATTTTAATAAGCTGTAAGTGGACAGATGAGTTACTATTCAATGAATAAGTATTCTCTGTTGGGTGATGGTGACAGAAATCTGTTGGTTCACCAGCATCTGTGGTTTCTTTCCTTTGACAACTTCTAGTTTATACTTATAAGCTGTTTAACAGTAAGCAAGGGTCATATGTTCTGTTCTGGGCAGTGCTATACAAAAGGACTTGATGAATCCCATCCTCGGATTGGCCCCTGAAGCTTCCCGGAACTCTTTCAAGCTCTTTTTCTTATCTGCATGCCAACAATTAGGTAGAGGACTTTGAGACTCTAAACATTCCAGAGCTAGGAGATGGAATTAACCTTTGTCCATGACTAATAGCACGGGACAAAGGCTACTGCTTACCTGTATTGTAAAAATGACACAAGAGAGGGACAAATCTTTATTGTTTTAAAGTCATGGAGATATACATGATATTTGTAAGAGAAGTCTGAGTGTCCTGAGTAGTATAATTATGCTATATAAAAGTTATGCATAACAATTGCTATTGTGTTAGTTTCTTATAACTATTGTTTTCTTTTATCACAAATTAATGGCATGAATATCATTAAGAAATCTTTTTTAGTCCAGTCTTTCCATATTGATTTATTGTTTTGATGAAAATGGAGTGCTGAGATCTCTAACGATTATTGTATGGGAGTTTATCACTCTCTTAAGCTTTCGTAATATTTGCATTATATACTGGGTGCTCCAGTGTTGGGTGCATATATAGAAAGAATTTTTATATTCTCTTGCCAAATTAACCACTTTATCATTATATAATTTTTATATTTATTTACAGTTTTTCTGGAAATCTATTTTATCTATAAGAAGTATAGCTCTTTTTTATTTCTATTTACATGTACTGTGTTTTTCCATCATTTATTTTCAGTCTATATGTGCCTTCCTCTATAGTGATGTGTATTTCTTATAGACAACATATAGTTGTATCCTTTTAAAAAAAATCTACTGACATTCTTTTTCTTTTGATTGAAGGGCAGTGTAATCCATTTATATTCAATATTATTCTTTTTTAAAATTTCAAAATATCAGGGGTTATGCAGATTTTGTTTACATAATTTGTACTGATTGAGTCAAAGTTATACATGTGCCTTTCACTCAAGTAGTGTGTACTATACCCAATAGGTGTGAATTTACCCATCCTGTTCTCCCACTTCCCCCCAGGTTGATTTTCATTGAAATTTACTTTCATATGCGCTCTCAAGTATTTATCAATTAGCTCCAACTTAGTATAGAGTACGTGTGTTTATTTTTCCATTCTTCTGATGTTGCACTTAGAAGAATGGTTTTCACTTCCATCCAAGTTGTCAGAAAAGATAATAGTTTGCTGGGTAGTACTCCATACTATGCATATATCACATTTTATTAATTCATTAAGTGGTGAGCACTTTGGCTGCTTCCATATCCTTGAAATCACGAATTGTGCTGTTATAAACATTCAAGTATGGTGTCTTTTTTATAAAATAACCTTTTACCTTTGGGGATGTAGCCAGCAGTAGGCCATCTGGATCTAATAGTAGTTCTACCTTAAGTTCTTTGCGGAATCTCCATACTACTTTCCATAGAGTTTGCACTACTTTGCAGTGCTGCCAACAGTGTGCAAATTTCCCTTCCCTCTGCATCCAGGCCAGCATCTGTTGTTTTGAGAATTTTTAATATGAGTCATTCTCACTGGAGTTAGGTAATATTTCATTGTGGTTTGGATTTTCATTTCCCTAATCATTACAGATGTTGAATATTTTCTCAAGAGGTTATTGGCCATTAGTATATCATCATTTGAAAAGGTTCTGTCCATATATTTTGCTCACTTTTTAATGGGGTTGTTTGGTTATTTCTTGATCATTTGCTTGAATTCTTCATAGATTCTGGTTATCAGTCCTTTGTGGGCTGTCTACCTGCTCTTTTCATTGTATCCTTGGTTATGTAGAAGAGTTTTAATTTGACCAGGTCTTTTCCATTTATTTATTTTTGTTATTGCTCTGATTGCTTTGGGAGTATTCTTTATGAATTTTTTGCTTAGGTTGATATCTATGTGAATTTTTTCAATATTTTTTCCCGGATTCTTACAGGCCTTAGGTTTAGCCTTTTATTCATCATGAATTAATTTTTTGTGAGTGGTAAGAGTGAGGATCCTGTTTCTTGTATATGTGGCTCTCCAGATTTCCCAGCCCCATTTCCTGAACAGAGATTTTTTTTCTCACAGTCTATGTTTTTATCTGCTGTGTTAAAAATCAAATGATAATATGAGGATGATTTTACCTTTAGATTTTCTGTTGTGATCCATAGGTCTATGTCTCTGTTCTTGTGCCAGTTCCATACTGTTTTGGTTACTATAGCCTTGTAGTATAGCCTGAAGTCTGGTAAAGTGATGCCTCCCACTTTGTTCTTAGTAATTACACAGATTGCATTGTCTATTTGGGGTCTCTTCTGATTTCACTCAAAGTGTAGAACTATTTTTTCTACATCTGCAGAAAATGTATACTTACTGCTGCTATGTGGTTTAATTTCTGGTTGTTTTGTGGTCTCATCTTTCATTCTTCCTTCCTTCCTGTCTTCCACTGTTCAAAGTGATTTTCTCTGGTAGTGTGTTTGAATTTCCTGCTTTTTATTTTTTGTGTATCTTTTGAAGATTTTTTGACCTAAGGTTACTAAAGACATTTTCTAATCAGTCATTTAAAACAGGACAACTTAACTCTGTTCACAAAGAAAAATCCAAAATAAATTTTACACTTTGTCTCCATCCTCCCATTTTATAAACTTTGTGTTGTTTGAGTGATTATAGCTTATATTTCAATTGGTAGAATGTGACAGCTGATACTAAATTTACAGTGGTGTTCAAAGTACTGTCTGATGTTTAACCTTTGACAGAATAAATTTTTAATGGCTTTACTTAGATGTCACAAATTGGGTTAAAATATCAACCTATAATCAGGAGTTAACTTACTTTGTATTTAAAGTATCTGATAGAATTGATATAAACTGGGATCATCTAATTACCTAAGGAGTTCTGATAACATAGCCACACACTTATTATTTATTCATTTTTGTATTAAAAAAATGCTTCACAAAAAGCTAAAGAGGCTGAGCACAGTGCCTTATGATCGTAATTTTAGTACTTTGAGAGGCCAAGGTAGGATGTTTGCTTGAACTCAGGAGTTCAAGGATGCATCTTGAAGATGGAAAGAGTGACAAAAATTTCAGAAAGCAGTATTTGATTAACTTAAAACTTGTTTTTTCACAGGGTGACACACTTCTGCGGTTTCACTTGCTCAGTCTTTACACTTGAGCACACACTTCTTCATATCAACCACCTTTATGCTAATCGTTCTCTAACAGTCTTGACTTGGGAAGATTTCTCAGGCTTCACCGTGTCACCAGTGTGGATGGTAAATGGACATCAACATTTTTGGTGACATTTCAAGATCAACTTTCCTAAACAATAGAAACTGAGAATTTGTTTTTCCATTAAACATATACTTTCACTGAGCTTCTTGCTATTGAATATATATTTTTTTGCAATACAAAACAATAAAAACAAAAGCATACTCGTATAATGCATACAGAATTGTAGTTCTGAACCATAAATAACAAAAGTAACCATTATAACAAAGCTTTTGTATCGATACATTGTCTATTAGGACTACCCATTTTACATATAATAAATACATTTAAATAGTCAACAAAATACATCCATCACTTCCCATTAGCTCCTTGGTTTTCGGTATCTTCTAAGCTTCAGCAAGGGCCATGGCACATTAGCTATTTATGGCTGTCAGCCAGCATATGGAAGAGTACACTTCATGCTGTTCGTTAGAATGCTATCCTTAAAGAAGTTAGTTCTTTTGGTTCTGCAAAAGGTCAAGAAATGAGGACTGGGTTTTTTGGTTGTCTTTCAGATGTAAATATACATCAGAACTTAGACTCTCACTAAGAAGTCTCTCATGCCATACTCTACAAACTATGGCAGAAGATGAACTAAAATGTGGTGATCCATCAAACCCATCCTACGTTAGTGCGACTATGGATGATGATTCTTAACAATAACAATAAATCAGGGAAAACTGCTGAATAAACTGTATGGGCCTTGAGAGCAATAAGTATAACCTAGATGTTTCCCATGGAAAACAATATTGGGTCACCCACACTATTGAGAACTTCTTACCATAAAATGACATCTCAAATTGTCCCCTGGTTAGAGTTATATTGATTTCTCCCAGTATTTTGGACAAATTTCATTATATTTACAAACTCAATGTAAATATGAAGATTTGAGTTCTAGGAAAAAGAAAAGCTCAGAGTCCAACAGTAATGAATATTAAGAGCTAGGATCTGAATGGATTGCCAGTCAGAGCAAAAGTGAAGTGATCTCATTTATAGTCTAGCTACATTTAGGTACATTGAGTGTATTTAATGAATTTAATCTGAAATGACAATCACGTAATGTCCTTAAAAAACGGCACCAGAAAAAAATGGCTAAAATATGCAGAATGTGTAAAGGTGGAAAGCACACTGGATTAAAGAATACACCAGTATGCAGTTGCTTGTTTAAGGAGGGATATTTTTGTCAAAATAGAAAGCTATAAACAGTAACACAAAGGTCCCCTTGCCATTAACAGCTGTTACAGCACGGTTATTAATATTGTAACAATTTTTCACAACGGGAATGGTTTCCACCTCCATTTTATATTACAACAAATAATTTGGTAAATGATTAATGGGATTTTTAATTAAAGATTGAGTTTACCTTAAAACAATCTGTGCCACTACAGCTGGAAAGGATTGGGCTTTAATTATGTTCAGGAAAAACTCCACAGTGAAGCAAAACATGTCCATTTTAGGGTGCACAGACCTTCTCCATGCCTGATTCACCTTCACACGTGGCTGCTTCGCTCCGTTTTTAGCAAATGGTGCTAATGAGGCCATGGTCATGTTTTCACTCCCCATATGCGCCAGTTAGCTTCACTCTGTTCCAGCGCTGCGGACTGATTTTGTAAACTTGGGCTGCCAACTCAACAAATTCTTCCCTCCTTCACCAGGGAAATCTAGCAAAGAAAAAAAAAAGTCAAACAACCGCTGATTGCTTGAGAATAGGGGTAAGAAAGTGTATCCTTAAAAATTAGTGCTGTCGTAGTCTTCAAAACAGCAGATTAATTCTGATGCTTCCTCTAACTTGACTACTTTTAGTTTTACTTTAGGAAATAATGATTAATGGGAGGCAGCCTAAACGCCATAACACTGGCCTAGGAGTTTGAAATCCGGATTTTATTCTGATCTCTTTACAAAGTAGATGTATGACCTCGATCTATTACCTAATTATCCTTATCCGGAAAGTTTGAGGATTGCCCCAGACAATTGCAAGTCTCATAGTCCATAATGCTACGACTCAAGATGCGAAACGCTGGTGTTGTTTGATGAGGCTGCAAGAATGGGGACCAAAACTTGAACGTTGTCTTAGGCAGACGGTTGGTAGTTGCCAGTTGTCAGGATGTCTTGTTGAGCTTCTGTGCTCACAGAGACTTCCAGGCGCTTCTGTTTTGTAGCCCTGGCTCTGAGTTTTGTCACTCACAGGAACACTACAACATCAGCCATTAGGCCGGAGGGAGAAATCCGTTATATGGGTCTTGATGAATTTACTCACTAACTACCTTTCTTCTGTTTATCTCCCCAGACTTCTGCCCTAGGCATGGAATCAGAACATTCTTTCCTGTCAAATCCTGAGAACTTTTTTTTTCTTGAGCACCGAGCCATCTTTAGTTTAACTCACTAAATAGCTGTCAGGAGACAAGTTCCGTGACAAGAAATGTCTCTCCTTAAAATAATCTATTTGTTACATTTTTACCTAAGGACATTTTGTTGAGGGAAGAGCTTGGTATGAAATCTTTCTATATGTGTTCATGTGTATACACACACAAGTTAAAAACTAATTTTTTCTTTTACTAATTTAAAGAGTAATACGATGTAAAACTACATTTAACATAAGTGTCTACCCTATTAACTTAATATGTATTTAAAGTTGAATAATAAATTCAAAACTAAGTTGGTAAGACAGTGGGGAATATAAATTATTACATCAAATAGTAAGCATGGGTATTGGATAGTCTCTCACTATTTAAAGTGAGAGTCAAAGTTAAATAGGAAGATGTTGATATAACTCTAAGATTTGGGGACAGATATGAACACTTAAAGTCACCTTCTTACGATCATTGCTGTGGAACTAAGGGGAAGTTCTATTAGAGTCAAGAAAGAAGAGAGAGATGTAAATATGAAAAACAAAGGCAGAAGTGAGTTTATTATTCTCAGCAAAAGTGATCATGAACATAAAAAGTCTAAAATAATCAATTTAATTTTTAGAGTTAATGATAAAATTAAATGGAAGGTAATAAATTAATAATCAATAGGATTTTTACACATATAAACTATGATAGGATAATAATATCTTGGAAGATAATATCCTATCTCAATAGCAAATTAAAAAATAGAAATAATTACATGTCTTTACTAATTAACAACACAGTATGGTTGGATTATATATTTCTTTACGCTTTGGACATTCAATTTCTGAATATTAAACAAAAATACAATTTTTTAAATTAAAAATCTATATGTCACCAATTTGTCAAAATCATAACATGAAATGTGTGAAGTTGCTTGAATTCCTGTTTAGAGAGTATTCTTGCTTATAGACGATTTTTCCCATTGGCCTGTAATCTGTCATTTCATGAAATTAAGAACCAGGTTTAAACAACTACAAAAGACAATAAAAGTTAAATCATTTAAGTTATATTAGGTTGGTGCAAAAGTAATTGTGGTTTTTGGACCATGAATTTTAAATAATTATAACTGGGCTCAAATGCATCTTTATTAATCAAAATAAGAGCCATTACAATCAACACATTGTTAGCAAGGAAAACTTAGTATGTTTATTCTTATAGCATAAAAATGCCTGCTTAGGGATTTGACAAAGACTTGTGAAGCATTTTCTGCATCCTGCTGGTAGTGCAAGCATTTTCCCTGTAAAATGTTGTTGAAATGCTTGAAGAAGTGGTAGTCAGTTGGAGAGATTGGGTGAATATGGCAGATAGGGCAAAACTTCGGAGCCGAATTCATTCAACTTATAAAGCATTAGTTATGTGGTGTGTGGTGGGCGCTGTCATGGAGAAGCACCAGTGCCCAATGCCTGCTGCAGGCATGGCAGTTTTGAGTGCATTTCACCAACGTGTTGAGCAGACTTCTTAGATGTGATGGCTTCACTGGGATTCAGAAGCTGTGGTGGACCTGACCAGCCGCAGACCACCAGTGACATCACCTTGTTTTGGTGAAGTTTGGCTTCGGGAAGTGCTTTGGAGGTTCCTTTGAGTACAATCACTGAGCTGGTCATCACCAGTGGTTGGATGAAATCCTCTTTACATTGTATTCAAAATCTGATTGATGAATAGTTTGTCATGTAGAATCAGAGATGACAACACTTGAAAATGAAGATGCTCTGATTTTTGGTTAGCTCATGAGACACCCACTTACCAAGCTTTTTCACCTTTCCAATTTGCTTCAAATGCCAAACAGTTATAATATGGTCAAGGTTGAGTTCTCTCTGAATTGGTCCTGGTCACCTTTTGATGGCTGGCCACTACCCTCTGCACCTTCAAGGCCTGGTCTCCTTTGGGAAATTTCTTGAACCACCACTGTGTTCTTGGCTCTTCAGCAGTTCCTGGGCCAAAAGTGTTGTTGCATTGTCTCTGCTGCTTTTGAATTTGAATAAGAAAAATCACTCAAATTTGCTTTTTTTCTAACATAGTCAAAAATAAATATAAAATAAACAGCAAGTAATAGGTCATTGGCAAAAAAATGTAAAGCAAGAAATGTGCACTCAAATGATGTGTCACATAGCCACATTTATTTAAGAATGTATTCCAGTATCAAACAGCATATTTCAACAATACGAAAAAAAACAATTAGTTTTGAACCAACCAATATTTTCAAAATTGAGAGTAAATTGTATTGCATAGGTAGTAGAGATTTAATTTGTCTGCCACACTTCTTAAATAAAGCATATTATTGCTGTTTTACATTGGTGTTCTTCTGTAAGACAGAAATTATGCAGAAGAATTAACATGGATGAAAATGACTCTATGCTAGTCTGAGTTACTCTTTCATTTTATTCATGCTTTGCTACTCATGTAAGGTGGGTGACAAGGTTAAGATTAATAAATATAAAGGACTAACCAAGCTTATTCCCCCTAACAGTTCACCTTATCTTTGATATTTGGAGGAATTCCTCCCAACTCAATGCTAGATTCCAGTACACACAATTGTGTGTGCTTCAAAAAAACAATGTGTTAGAAGTAATGTACTTTAAAATTAATTCAGTTAACCAGCAGTTTGATGGGTTTAGAACAAAAATTAGAGAAATGGAAGAAAGGGTAAAACTATTGGAAAAACACAGTAGGGAATGTAAGCAGAGTGTGAAAACTGCTGCAGAACAGATTGCTGTTATAATTAGAGACAACATTTCACTCTCCTTTAAATACGAGTCCCTGGAAATTGCTCTGAGTGAAAGAGGAGAAGCCACAGCTGTGAGTGTACAGCTGGTGGGAATGACAAAGACCACAGTCAGTTAGATGTAAATCCGTGAAAAAATAAACTAGCTAACTAAATAACAGTAACACCTGTCTTGAGACATAAACACAAATATCTATTGTTCTTAAGAAAATGAAACATAAAGAGTTTTGAGAAAGAATAAGGAAAAGCCCACCTGGTATGAAATATGTTACCCACATGGAATAATTTCTCCAAGTCTTCATTATATAAAGAAAACAAAATTAAATCTAAAATAAAAATTATTTAGTGATTATGAGATTGGTGGCATTAATTGTAGCACATTAAGTTGTGTCCTTTGTTTTATGTAAATCTTGAGGAGATGTGATCATATAGTTGGTGATTAGTCAAGGGTGTGGTCCCTGTGTAGTCAATAGGATGTTGAATATACAATCCAGGAAGGTCACTGCACATACCCAATTATCAGGCTCACTGCACCTCTCTGTGTTCTTTGGAAAACTGCACAACTTCCACCTCCTTGCTTATTTTGCCTTTTCTATAAAAGCACTAGACAAATAAGAAATAAGGAACACATTTGGCTAAGGGTTGAGCCAAATCTCAGAAATACCGAAGCTGTACACTTGTTTTGTCTCATTTTTTAAAAAAAATATTAACACACATTGCCATCTACCTCAGAATGTTTTTTATAGCACACAGAGACCAGTTCTTACCAGTACATTAGCTGCACAATTGTACAAGCAGATCCATTCTGTAGACTTTCCTAGAGAGACTGTTATATTTGTCAAAAACAAATTACTCCTTGAATACAAGGATTGTCTGAGAAGAGATAGTGATCCGTGAACTGGCCCATAAGAATTCACAGGTTGAACCTGTTTGACCCCCGCTCGATCAGACTCAAAGGCAACCCAGGAAGCTTGGTGATTCCTCCCTCCACAACACGGACATTTCCACTCTAGTAGCCTGTCCATCATTCCACCAGGGAAGAAGAAGGTGTAAAGCGGGGTGAAGTGTCTGACAAGAATACAAACACGCAGTCAGTGTTTCTTTCGTTTGTTCCCTCCTGTTATTGTGACTCTATGGGATATTTATGCATTAGCATCATGAGCAAAAAGACTACAACATTTTAATGTAAGTGAGGGAGACTTTTAGTCATGTTTTACACTATGTTTGAGTTGATTTGGTTTAATCAGCAGTTGATAACTTTAGGGTATAAAAGTAAGACAGGCAACAATCCTAATTCTACCTGTCCTTTATTTATATATAAAACAAGTATTTGCCACATCTGAAGTCCATGTTTTAACAGTCACTTGTTTATAAGGCTGTTTTGGCTACATCTGCCATTTCCCCTTTATAATAATATATTTTTCCTAATTTTACTATCAGGGGTATCCAGACTAAGTAGAATAATTTTGAAGTATTTCTGTTTCTACTGTCTATAAGACTTGGTGTGATCTGTTATTTTTTTTTTAGAAATTATTTTTTACTTTTATTTATATATATTATTTGTCTTTTTTTAGACTTTGGTAAAAACATAACAAGGAAAAAAATTTGTTTGCTATTTGTATTTTGTCTTGTGTATTATGTAACAAACAAGCAGTAAATGATTATGTATTAAAAAAAAAGAAAAGAAAATAGTGACTAATTCTCATATAAATTGTATTTAAATTTGACCAAAGTACATTACTTAAAAATGATTCCATTTTTATTTTGAAGGGTGTGGGGCACACAATAAAGAATGAGGCTGAGTTTCAGATAACTACAAGGTTGAGTATAGTCTGAAAATAATCTTAGGTCAACAAACATGGTGACTCATTGTTTAAAAATGAAAAGCTTTTTGCTTATGCTTCTTAGGAACTTTTATACTCATCAGTCAATTCTGAACTCTTCTGAACCTGATATTATTCTCTCCTGTAATATTTTGTATTTATTGATCACATTCCTAATTATTTTCTAATAGCTATATTTCATGGTAGAAAGATTTCTGCATGAAGGCAGAGAAAATGGTGCTTGGAAAAGTCCGAGTGCATATTAAGAACTGGATAAATATTTATAGTTATTAGTGATTTATTTATCCATTCACTCATTAACTCCACAGATATTTATTAAGCATCTGCCCTTGTACAGCGTACTTTCAACAAAAAGGGGTCAGAAAATACAAACATGTTAGGAAATCGTTTAGTTTGTAAGAATGCGAGAAATGGGAAAAAGCAAAAATAGAAGTGATAGAGAAAGATTACTGGTGTCGGACTCGGGAGGGAGGTAAGATGGGCCTCATCAAGAGAATGAAGGAGGTGAGGGACATTGCCCCTTGGATTTCTAGCTAAAAACTTCTCCAGACACACAAATGTCAGGAAAATTCATAGTAGGTTCAAAAAACAGAAATTACTTTTGTTGAAATAGTGTCAAGAATCCGGGTGTCTTTATCCACCCATATATCTATTTTTTAGGATGGGTTTACAGATTACTCATGAACTATTTTCGCTCTGATGATGACTGGAATCCAAATACTATCTTTTGACACCACAGATCTGTTTCCAACAGAGCCATTCATTCCTTCCATCTGAAACAACCATGGAGAAAATAGAGTTGAGGTGTAATAGAGCTTAAAATCAACTTTATTAAATCGAATTTCTGGGGAATTGAGAAGACATCTCACTTTTCCTGCAGCCTTCAGGTAAACACTTACAAAGAGGTATTTTAATAACCGTTTAAGCACACAAGGACAGCTCTTCAGGTGGTCTCAGAGAGGATGAAAAATTGCATATGTCATCTGCCCGAGCAGATACTAAATTACCTTGGCCTACAGAAACTTTCTATTTGCCTAGAAGGTATTTATTTTCCCACTTGAGGTGTTGGGGAAACAATAGCCTAAACTTCCTGTGACAGAAAATACATCAATGAAAACTCAGTATCACTTTTATCTTTTATTCTATATCCTCTGTTACCAACGGCGTACACTTTATGGGCAGAATGTACATCATAAAAATTCAGCATCCCTTTAATATTTTACCATACCCTTTGTTACTACATCTCTGTGATTATTATAAGCATATGACTTGGATTTGGTCATTTTTATTAAAATGCATTTCTTTTACATTTCCCACAATATGTTCTCTAAAAAGAACACAGAGTTCACATAGATGACACTTAAGTATTTTCTACCTTAAGTTGTCTTAATTTGCACTTTTTTACATACTACTTTTATAAATGTTTTCTTTTTAGAAACATTCTAACATAATCATCCGTTAGTCGCTGTTAACATTCTGAGAACTATTTGGTTAACTGCAAGTATCATTTTGATACTATATCCACAGTTATACCTCAGGAAATTTTTTGTAATTTATGGTAACACAGAAAAATGCAGAGTCCAATGCTATAAGCGTTATTCTTTTTTTTTTAGAGGTTAGTTCTTATGCTTAATTCTTTATGTAAAGTAAAATTCCATTTTTCATAAACTGTTAACTCATATGATGCCTGTTTGAATTCAGTGAGTAGAAAGATTTAATATGCTTCTCAGAGTTATATACATTTTTGATCTGTAAATGCAGAGAGATGTTTATCATATCAGTGCTGGAAACTGACTAAGCCATTAAAGAGCTAACCATTATGTTCAGTTAGGACTCACATGTGAAAAGAAAAATCAAAATACTTAAAAAAGTGCACGTGTGTGTGTGTGTGTGTGTTTACACGTGTTTGTATGTGTCTAAATTTGATCAAAATCTATTATGGGATTTTAAGTTATTAAGGCAGTTGAGAAACAATCTTATACAAAATATTATAGTCAGAAACACCAAGATAATTTCATATATGATGCTGAAATTTTACTTTTTAGTGTTTATAAAAGAGGCATTCTACAAAATGCATATTACTAAGTTGTGTCTAGTAAACCAAAGTGTATTTGGGAGGAAAAAGCAGGTGTGACCAAGTTCTCATTTAGGATTCAAGACGTATATGGTCATTCATTAGAAGGAACAAATTCTCTGTCGACAAGGGTTACTTTTGTAATTTTAAACTTACAGAGCTCTAAGAGTTTAACTATATTTTTAAATGAAAACAATATGTCACCAATATATCAAATATAGAACATCTATAAGTTTCTGAGAACTTTGCAGGAATGTGTGGCACCACAGGAAAAACTAGACCAAACATAAATTGATGCCTTGTTTGTCCTAAGTGTTTCATCTTCATTTCTAACTTCTGTAACAAATCAATAAATACCTATAGTTGTCATGCCCATTAGAATTACTTTAGGCTGTACAGACTAGTAATTCCACCATACAAAATAGGGAACAGATTTATTTCTGTTATATTAGTAGCATTGAGGAGGACTATTCAAACAAATATAGCACGGCCATTATGTTCTCATTGATTTTATCCCCGTTCCACATTTCATTTCCCCTTCCTGAGCATGGGGCCTGAGTTCCCATTCTTAAAAAATGTTTTTTGCACATCTACGCATCATATCTGTGTCTCAAGGTAGAAGACAGATGCAAGGCAAAGCCAAAAGGCAAAAATGTATTCTGCCAATTTAGATCTGCCAAATAGATCTTCCAATTTAGGCCAAAAGCAGATACAAAGTAGATTTTATTACATGAAAAAACATATATATTTTTGACATTTTCTCTTTAAGGTTGATAGATTTGAATTAAGAACCAGATGGATCAGGAATAGCAATCTGGAAAGTTAATTTTTTTTTTTATTTGACCAGGACTAAGACACACAAGATAATATACTAGGTAGAGAACTTCACATTATTCAGGGGCAGAGTAAAGGCAAAGAATTAGAAGCAAAGATCAGCAATGGTATCAGAGATTAAAGTACACAAGAATACAGATTTAGGGCAATCAAATACATAAAGAATGCAGCTGGTTGCCTTGGTTACCACTAAAGAAAACGTAAGAAATAGGAAGATGTTCTTTATGCTATATATACCTTTAAATTTCCTTTTGTGGTTAGAGGCTGATGACTAAATGTGGAAGGTTCACAACTGTTTGCGTAAGTGATAGCAATTTTTGCCAATAAGAGGATTACTCTCAAATTTTATTTTCATCTTGGCTGGGGCATTTTACTTGTATAATATCTATACCAGATACTATATGACATTTAAGTGCACATTTGTTTAAGACTTCATTTTTTTAGAGCAGTTTTAACTTCGTAGCTAAATTCGGAAGGAAGGTACGGAAATTCCCCACATATCCCCCTTTCCTCACATGTAACCTCTTCTGTTGTCAATATCCTGTGCCAGAGCAGTGCATTTGGCACAACTGATGAACTTGCATTGCCAGCATGGTCACCCGAAGTCCATAATTTATATTAGGGCTCACTCTTGGTGTCGTACATGCTGTTTAAGTGCATTGAAGAAAGAGTAGACTTGCCCACAGGGCTCTATGATGAAGACATTCCACTTGTGTGAGTGCAGTAAAGGGTATCACATTCATTTCACTGGTATATGGAGCTTCTTGGCTCAAGCTAACTATTAACGAGGCATCTATGCCTTAGTGTAGACCAAAATGTTTGAGAGAGTGAAGGTTAACCAGCAATAATAAAACAGCCCAAGAAATTGTAAGTATATGAAACTAAATGTGTTTTGAAATGACGGTATACATTTCCATTTTTTTTTAATATTTTCATTCAACAGCAAACCTAA
The DNA here is from genome assembly GCA_963574575.1 of Galagoides demidoff. NCBI lineage: Eukaryota > Metazoa > Chordata > Mammalia > Primates > Galagidae > Galagoides > Galagoides demidoff. Next base: position 2,633 of record CAUYQV010025706.1, on the reverse strand, counting down.
CAAAATACCTACTTTTACAACAATTGAATTTTAATTTTCAGGGATACCTAACTGTTAGGCATATTTATGGAATACATGAGACAATTTGATATGAGCCTGCATATTGTAATAATCAAATCTGGGTAACTAAGAGATCCATCACCTGAAACATTTATTATTTCTTGGTCTTGAAACACATTCAGAATGTTCTCTTCTAGACATTTTGAAATATGCAATAAGTTATTATTAATTATACTTTCCCTATTATGCTACCAGACAACTTTTATAAACTTAGTAGTTTGCTGAAAGTACCGGAAGAATACCTGTGCCATAGTAAACACTTGATAAAAAGGAGTTCACTTATGAAAGAAATGAACAATTTTTGAATTAAACCACAAAATTCATTTACCTATAGAATTGTTTTCTTTATAGTTTAGGTAGAAGCTACCATATTATAAGTCACTAACTAATTTGGGGCTTCAAAACTCTATTGCAATAGAGTATTTATGCGGATCACCAATGTAGAAAATGTAAATAAACTGCTCCAATTAAGACAGGAGTCTCTGAAACACCTTCCCTTTACCTCATAATTCAACCCCTTCATTCTTCTGAGGCAACTCCAAGTTGCCCTAGAAGGCCCCAAAACATGTTCAATCTAGTAAAACAGGCCATGTTGGTAATTGTATTTTTAGTTTAAAATAATCTTTTAAATTTGGAGTAAACTTATTTTGTTTCTGTATTGTTAGTTGTTCAAGGATAATAAATTATGAATAATAGTTACTTCTTGCTCTTTTTTAAAAAGTATTTCATTGAAGTCTTCCATTATACTATGTTTTGGAAACTCTAAGATTCTCTTGATGAGAATCAAGCTCTTTAATTAGGATGTTGGTTTATACCCTCTTCTAACTGGTTATGGGATGCCACTCCCTACATTCTTTCTCTGTGCAGTTTTTCTCATATGTTAATCTGGGAATTGAACTGTGATTCTTCCAATAATTTAATTTTGATTCTTGTTTAGCATTTTAAATCTACACAAACTGATACAAATACATAAAATCAGGTTATTTGGAATTTATGTCAGTGATAGTGCAGGAACTAGGGTGCCCACATACTTTCTAATACTTCCTCTAATATTCATTAGTTCTTACACACTTTCCAAGTTTGGCTTAATATTCTTCATATTTCTTGTTGAGCTATATAACTTCTAATAAATTTTATAGTTTAAATAATAATCAGACCTAGTTCAAATAGCCTTGTATATTCCTTAGCTTTTATATGTATTTGTACTTATGCATATAAATACATATACATCTATTTATACAAACATAATCACCAAAAACCATCTACATATTTAATTATTATAGAGGATACTTAGTATGATATAATTTTGTTTCTCCATTTTATTCCACTGACTTTATCAGATGCTTAACACTTTGTTCTGATTAAGAATATTAACTTAATAGTGGATTGCATTTCTAATGTCGGTGAATTACAAAAATTTCTAATTTTGGTAATTGAATAACTGTGTTAAGTACTGATGATCCTAATAAGTACATTTATTAAATACCACAAATTATTAAAGGCTTTCCAAAATTCTCAGCCTAAACCAACACATATTTTAAAATATTTCATAATACATTTAAAGGTTAATTTGAAGTATATTTTCATAAAACTCAGTTGTGCTCAAACAGAGAACAATGATGTTCTTGGACTGGGAGCACCAATTTGCTATGCTACCATGTCCATTTTACTATGTTAAAATGTCCGTAGTAACGAACCAATCTATAGATTCAATGTAATCTTCATGAAAATACCAATGGCGTTTTTCAAAGAAGTAGAAAAAAATAACATTATCCTAAAATGTATATGGGATCCAGAATATCCAAAGCCATCTGAGCAAAAATAGCAAAATTGGAGGAATCACAGTACCTTACTTTGAATTATACTGCAGAACTGTAGCAACCCAAAAAACGTGATAGTGACATAAAAATGGACACATAGACCAAAGGAATGGAGTAGAGAACCCAGATATAAATCGACACAGCAACAGTGAACTTATCTGCAAAAGGTGCCAAGAACATACAGTGGGGCGATGATAGTCTCTTCAATAACACTTTGTTTGTGTTTTTCTGTTTTTGTATTTGGGAGCAGTAGCTGATAAGCACTTTTGACTAACACCCTCATTTTCTTTCTCTAGCCCTTGAAGTGAACTATGAATTGATTATTGCTGTTGGCAGTGCTGGTAGCTTTCTCTCTAGCTCCGTGTTTATACATCTCACTGAAAAGTCTTACAGTTGCTAGTTTTCCAAAAATTTTCCAAACATAAACCCTAGTACTTTCCAGACCAGGGACTGGGGTTCTCTTGTTTGAGAGCTTCAACTCCCATCATTTAACTTTCTCTGCAAATGTTACCAACTTGAAGAGGATTGTTCTGTTCACCCTTCTGATAGTTCTGCTTTCCAGCTACTCAGCACATTTGCCTCATTAACAGAGTCATATCATTGTTCTCATCCTAAATAATTTATTATATTTTTCTACTTCTTAATTATTATCAGACTTTTTCCTTTACCATCAGCACAAAGAATGACCCAAGAGAATGGATCTTTAGAATTTTACCCTTATTTGTGATGCCTGTCAGACAATTATTTTGTAAA
>CAUYQV010025705.1:0-12383 GCA_963574575.1 Galagoides demidoff | reverse complement strand
GAAGGACACCTTTCCTCTTTACTCCTCCCCCCACTCCCTCCGCCCCCTGTTCACCTGTAAGCTTTAAAAACCGGCTTTTCGCCACCATTAAACAGACCTTGACAAGGAGTCTGCTTGGTCTCGTTCTCTCTTTCTCACCCATTGTTTTTCAGGCTGGGTCCCCCTCGCCCCCACGAATAACCGCGTCCCGCTGGACGAGACACACAACAAGCAATTGAGTACTTGTTGAGTGTGTGTATATATATATGCCTATACACAGACACACACATGTCTTTTTAAAAATCCTTATTCCAAGAAATCATATTGTATAAGAGATGGAGCTCTTGAGCCCAAGGTGGTAGGCCCTGTTGTAGCTGCATGAATCAGCCCAGTCCTTTCCTTTCTGATTGCTTTCTTCTTTCCTAAAAAGAGAGGGATGTATCATTTAAGGGTACAGCATTTCAGTTTGGGTGATGAATAAGTTTTAGAAATGCATAGTGGTGATAATTGTACAACTTTGTAAATGTTCTTAATGCCACTGAATTGTATACTTAAAAATGGTTAAAATGATAAATTTTATGCTATGTGTAATTACCACAATTAAAAGAGAAAGAGGGTTGGACTGAATATCACTAAGATTCCTTCTGATGTTTTAAAACCTTCTGACCCCATATTAGTTTGGCTCTTAAGGCCCTAAAAACCATGCCCAGCCCTGGGCCTTCCTTGGAAGTGCAGGAAGATGCTGGACACCCTCAGTCCAGTGTGAGGGGCTGCACATTCAGCCCCTGGTGTACAACCTCTGCAGCCCCGTTGTCCAGGAATTGTGTGGTCTGGTAAAGTCTCAATACTTTCAGGGATCCTTGTTAGAACCTCTGGGCTTAAAGTCTCTGCTGGGCATTCACCACTAGCTTTTTCTTTTCTTTCTTTCTTTCTTTATTTTTTTTTGGAGACAGAGCCTCAAGCTGTCCCCCTGGGTAGAGTGCCGTGGCATAACAGCTCACAGCAACCTCCAACTCCTGGGCTCAAGCGAGTCTCCTGCCTCCGCCTCCCAACTAGCTGGGACCACAGGCACCCACCATAACACCGGCCATTTTTTGGTTGCAGCTGTCATTGTTGTTTTGGTGGGCCTGGGCTGGATTCGAACTCGCCATCTTAAGTGTATGTGGCTGGCGCCTTAGCCACCTGAGCCACAGGTGCCGAGCCACCACCAGCTTTTTCCAAACAGCCTGTTTTCCAGGTTATCAGACAACCCAGAGGCATAGCTTTGAGGAATTTCTTCCATTACTCCCTGGTTTTGGTTTTTAAAAGTCTTCCCCCCATCCCCATTTTCTGTTCCAGGGCAGTGATGGTTAAGAGAGCAGGTGGGTGGGAGTGGAGAAGCCATCCAGTTGGGATGTAATTCCTTTTCTCTAGTTTTGGAAAGCAGCTCCCTCCTTCTTTTTAAAAGGTGGAGGGAAGTGGAAAAAAAAAATAGAAACGCCAAAGTGAATCTGAGGACCTAAGAGAACCGGCTTTCCCTGGGCTGGCAAAGGGGTGTTGTGCAACCTCAGCCCCCTGGGAGGTGGGGCAGGGCTTTGGGGGCCTTGATGATCCTGGGATCAGGCAATGGGCAGGGTGGGTGAGAGCCAGGGTTCTGGGCCCTCTGAGAAGAAACACTAACTTCTCTCTAATGATTGCCCAGCTCCCCAGAGGCATTGCAAAAGGTTCCACTCTTCAGTCAAGAGGATTTAAGTACTTGAAATTAAACAGGAGGAGTTAGAGTGTTTTCTTTTCTTTTTCTTTTTGCAAACTATGGGAGAGCTAAAAATGACCTCAAGGTCCTGATTAAGAAAGTACTGTTCACACATTCAACAAAGGACTGGAAGTACTTCCTCAGGAATAGTATGACCTAAAATTCACTGGGGAAGACAGCTTGAGGTCAGGAGTTCAAGACCAGCCTGGGAGACATAGACTCTGGCTATACAAAATAATACAGATTAGCCAGGCAGCTACTCAGGAGGCTGAGGCAGGAAGATTGCTTGAGACCAGGAGTTTAAGGTTGCAGTGAGCTATGATGGCCAAGGCACTCTAGCTGGGGCAACAGAGCATGACCCTGTTTCTAAAAAAACAAACAAGCAAACAAAAAAACAATCAGTGAGGATCTGGTACTTCTTTTGAGACACTGCAAAAGATAGCTGGGGAACTTCCTGGTGAAGTCACTATCCATGGTGACAAGAGGCCCAGAGAATCAGGATTGAGAACAACGATCACGTTAATTTGAGGGTGTCAGGCAGGGTGGTTCCGTGGTGCATTTTAAGACTAACGGCCATACACCACTTAGTAAACTCGGCAAAGGCAACTGTGAATGATGTCTGTCAATGAGACAGATCAGATTCTGATTTGACAGGCAGCCAATCAATGAAACAGATATTCCTGCACAGATGCCAATGGGAGATGAAGATAGAATTGATGTGCTCCAGCAACAGCCAGGAAGCAGAGAAAGCCTGTTAACTTCTCCAGGTCACTGCTCCTAAAGACCGAGAATACATTCTCAGTTAGAAAACCACAGTATGGCTCAGTGCCCATTGCACAGTGCTTATGGTGCCAGCCACATACACCCAGGCTGGTGGGTTCAAACCCAGCCTGGGCCTGCTAAACAACAATGACAACTGCAACAAGAAAATAGCCTGGCATTGTGTGTGGGGGGGGCACCTGTAGTCCCAGCTACTTGGGAGGCTGAGGCAAGAGAATCGTTTAAGCCCAAGAGTTGGAGGTTACTGTGAGTTATGACACCATAGCACTCTACAGAGGGTGACAAAGTGAGGACTCTGTCTCAAAAAAAAAAAAAAAACCAAAAAAACCACAATATGATCTCACCATATTCTGACCACAATAATATACAGTCTCTAGTTTTTCATTTCCCCACCCCCTTCCATTGTTCAGTCATGTGTCACATAATGACATTTCCATATATAGGTGGTGGTTTCATAAGAATATAATACCTATTTTTGCTGTATCTTTTCTATATTCAGTTTTTTTTTTTAAAGGCAAAGTCTCACTCTGTCTGGGTAGAGTGCCATGGCATCATCATGACTCACAGTAACCTCAAACTCCTGGGTTCAAGCAATCCTCTTGCTTTAGCCTCCCAAGTAGCTGGGACTACAGGTGCCCACCACAACATCCAGCTATTTTTAGAGATGGGGGTCTCAGTCTTGCTCAGGCTGGTCTTGAACTCAAGTGATCTACCCACCTTACCCTCCCAGGGTGCTAGGATTACTGGCATGAGCCACTGTGCCCAACCTATATTTAGATATGTTTAGATCCATGAATACTTGCCCTTGTGTTAGAATTGCTTACAGCATTAGTAAGTACAGGTGTCAGCCTAGGAGCCACAGGCTGTATCACGTAAACATTCTAGGTTTTTGTAAGTATACACTATGATATTCTACCAATGACAAAATTGCTGCACACATCCCCATCAAGTGGTGTATGACTGTGACTGGCGATGAGCATAGCACATGTTTTTAAAAAGCTAAATGGCCAATGATACGTTTTAATCAACATCAGCTGGAGATGGGGGACAGCAAATTGCTGTGAAAATGCCTCGTTTCCCTCTGTGGTGGCTCCTTTAGCTCTTTGTATTTTGCTCTCACTGTTTAACAATGAACCAGCGTTAAAAATCCTTGGGTTCCTTGTTTGACTGGAAAATGTTGATGTTCTTTGTATGTCATTGTAAAAGCAAGGACAATCTTGTAACTTTCTTGTACATAGCCATTACACATACATCAATCTAACTTTCAGTAAGAATAGATTATTCTAAAAGAAATTGTAGGGAGCTATCTCTTCAAGTCCAGTGTCTTGTTTAAGCGCACTTAAAATTAAAAAAAAAAAATATAAAAACAGAAGAAAACTCCCAGCTGGCAGGCTGTGTGCCCCTTAATAAGAAATAATTGCCTGATAGGAGAGGGAAGGGCTAGCATGGAGTCACACCTCCCTGCTCCCCCCAAACATGAGTGCTTTCCTCCAACGCAAGGCCTGTAAGTGTGGTGCTGAAACCAGAAGAACGGCCTACAAGGTGCAGGCTGAGAAGCTAAGCTGAAGTAGTACAGCTGCCCTAGTCTGTGCAGCCTTCCCCACACCCCTTCCATCTACTTAAGGGCTCTCCATGCCTGGGAGGATGTTTATCCCAGGAGACCTGAGGAAGTAGTCACACATAGACAATAGGTGTTGAGGTATTGGGAAAGGTTAAGTTGATGATATAATGTTTTCTTTAATGATTCCGTCAGATATTTTGTTAGAGTGAAAATTACCTTTCTGTTATTTAAACATGCGGCATTATCAGAATGAAGACTACTTTTATGGTGCCTCTTATCAGATAAAGTTTTATAGATTTATGTCTTTGTATTCCCATTATAAAGACTATAAGAATAGTAGCACAGTGGTTACAGAGCCAGCCACATACACTGAAGTTGGCGTGTTCGAACCCAGCCTGGGCCAGCCAGCTAAAACAACAATGACAACTGCAACAAAAAAATAGCCGGGTGCTGTGGTGGGCTCCTGTAGTCCCAGCTACTTGGGAGGCTGAGGCAAGAGAAGTGCTTAAACCCAAGAGTTAGAGGTTGCTGTGAGCTGCGACGACATAGCACTCTACTGAGGGTGACATAGTGGGGCTCTGTCTAAAAAAAAAAAAAAAGATTATTAGAATTGTAACTGAGGCAGAACAGAATTGACAGACTACTCTCACTGTTCTCCAGAATTGCTGGCCTTCTGACAATAAAGTTTGGGGACCAAATCCCGGTCTCTGCATCTGGAGTGACTCTGGATCCTCTTTGTCCCATTACAGTGCAGGAGTCATGGTCCTGGGTTCTGGAGTCAGTCTGACCTGAGTTCAATCCTCACTGACATTCACCAGCTGTGTGACTCTGGACAAATGTTTTATGCTCTTTGTGCCTGGGTTGTACCCTCTACAAGGTGAAGATGTTGGGACTTCATAGTCTGTTGGGACAATAAATAAGTTAATACATATAAAATGCTTAGTGAGCAGCAAGAACTCAATAAGCTTACATTATTATGTTCTATAGTATTCCGAGTCCTTGAAAACTATTCAGTCTTCAAAGTCAGAGCTACATGGATCCTCCTCTCAACATTTTATTGTAAAAATTTTTAAACATACAAAAAAGTTGAAACTAATACAAACACTCATATCTCCGCCATCTGGATTCGATAGTTAGCATTTTGCTACATATTTTTCATGTATCTCTCATTCATTCACCACCAATCTATCTTTTTTTTTTTTTTTTAAATATAGAGTCTCACTATGTCACCCTCAGTAGAGTGCTGTGGCATCACAGCTCACACTAACCTTAAACTCTTGGGTTTAAGAGATTCTCTTGCCTCAGCCTCCCAAGTAGCTGGGACTACAGGCACCTGCCACAACTCCCGGCTATTTTTTGTTGTTGTTGCAGTTGTCATTGTTGTTTAGGGGGCCTACGCCGGATTCGAATGCACCAGCCTGGGTGTATGTGGCTGGCACCATAACCACTGACCTACCGGCGCCAAGCCCAATCTATCTTATTTTAATACATTTTAAAATGAGTTGCAGACATCAGTACTTTTCATACTGTCTTCTATCATTATATAGACCAGTTAAAGTCAAAATCTACATTTATATTTTATAGCCTAGGAGCCACAGGCTATATCATATAGCCTGGGAGTGGAGTAGGCTATATATTCTAGGTTTTTGTAAGTATACACTATGATGTTCAAACAATGACAAAACTGTTATTTTGTATCCATCTTGGATCCTTAGCCAAAGGTCCCAGCACCTGTTACCATAGAAATGGCTTTGCTGTGAGATGGACTCTCCCAGTAAACAAGTGATGGGTGGTACCAGAAGAGCACACAGGAGGGAAGGGTCTAGGGACAGGCCGCTTACCTTGTGAGGCCAGCACAGCTCCCAGCTCCTCTGCTGGTCCAGACTGAGGTAGCCTCCAGTCACTAACTCCTAGGTTCAAGCCAGTCTTAGAGGTTCTCTAGTTTTCCCAGGGCATGCAGAAAATCTTTTTCAGCTTCCCTGAGAAGTGGTTATTCAGTCTCGGTGTGCATGCCTCCAGCAACCTGAGCTGGCTTTCCCAATTTAGAAGCTCTTTCTGATGACGAGGTGAAATCCTTCCTGTAAACTCCCAAGTTGCTCTTTCTAGAGACAGATTCAATATCCCAGTGAAAATAGGAAGACCTGCCCCTCAAGTGCCCTTGTTTTTTCTAAATTGAGTTTCTCCAGGGCTTTCCATCCTTCCTCATTTGACACTTATCACATGCTACCTTGAATTGCTAATGAACATGTCACATTGGGGTCTCCTTAAATGAAGTTTCCCCGAGGGAGAGGACCACATCTAAGACTTTCCTACTTGCCTGAAAAGGCTGCCCTCCTTGAAGGTGCTTGGGGAATGTGTGCTGATTGATTTAGGTAGAGAGAAATGATGACTTTACATAGGTTAGGGATAAATGTAGTAGATCTTTGAGTCCCAACAACTTCTAAACATTATCTTAGACCATATGTTTCCAGTGAGAAAGTGTGTGCATCGCTTGGTCTGTATTCTGTAGAGGAAATAGCTAGAAAATATAACATCTTAATAATGTTGGGAGCATTAAAAAGATTCATAAAAACGGTGTTCTCCTAGCTCTGTGTTGTCGAGGTAGGGTGCCTAGCCAGTTAGGGCTGTTTACTTTAGATTATTAGCATCATAATTTTAGAGAAGAAAATCTTATCCAAGAACTTTCTCTGAAATGTCAGGCCAGTCTCAACACCTGCCCCAGGAGCTGAACCATATTTGAAACTGTACTTCTATCCAAAGGACATCTAGGGCTTTGCTGTGAGGGGTGGGGGGGGGGCAGGCGGGGGTTCTTCCTGCCCCCAGATCATGTCTCAAGTATTTCTGTAAGGAGTGCTGGTGTCCAGTGGACTGTGTGAATGAAGAAAGCCCAGTTCCATCCACATCTTCATTCACTTTCCCCCAATCCATTCCCAGTTGAAATGTCTCTAAGTAAACATTCTTTGATAGCATAAATGCCTGCATTTGGGACAGGCAAGGGTTCTGTCGACTCGGCCCGGCCGGTTTACATTTTTCAGATTATGTTTACAGAAAGGAAAAACTCTGAGCTAATTTTTACCAAAATTTCTTTCTCTGCCTCCCATGAGACCAAGGGTTAGCCAGAAGCCAAATAATCACTCTGACAACAGAAGTGTGTCCTTGTCCTGTATTTTTTTCTTTTCTTCCAAGATTAAGAAGACAACTGTCTCACACACACACACACACACACACACACACACCCCCCTAAGTTCACGTGTCATTTTCATGGGAGTAAAGAGCTGTTGACACCATCTAGATGGGGACTGAGAGGGGCTGGGTCTGCCCTCTGGCCCTGGGCAGGGTTCTCAGTGAGCAGATTAGGGGCCTCAGATATACTTGCGAAGATGACGAAGATGACTCCTAGCCACCGAGATTTAGGAAATGTGTTCTGTAATAAGCCCATGCTAGTTCCAGCTGCCAAAGTCATGATACAAAGGCTCATCTCCGTGATATTCAGAAGGGCTTCTTTGGGAGACATCTGAATAAAAGCAAATTAGAATCTCAATGTTTTGTGAAAGATAATTCACAAAACATAAACATAATAAAAAGATAATTCACCTGTTGCTTATGGCCCTGTGGCCAGCACAGGGGGTATAGACTCATTATTACAGTTAATGGTTCCTCTACAGAGGTGCTGAGAGGTGGTTTCTGAAACAGCTCAGAGCTGGAAAGCCAGAGGAGGGTACATCCAGCAAGCACGCGGGGCACCAGCGTGAAGGTCAAGCTTGGGGAAGCCCAATTCTGTGTCCAGTACGACTAACCTGGAGCCTGGGACAAAGTGAAATAACCTGCCGGGGTGGCCCTGAGATGGATGGAAAGTGAGAGAAAGGAGAGTAGGTAATCAGAGTCCAGGACCATTTCCCGGACTAATTGTCCTGGATCGTGTCCCTGAGCAGAAATAGCAACCAGGCTTTTGTTTTATTGGTTGCTCAGTACGTAATGAGTCTGGTTTAAATTAAAGCACAGCACCCAGGAAAACAGCTGCCTTCAAAACACAGTGCTTTCGCTTTCTGGAGCTGCCCTGTTTCACCTTCATTTTAGGGTCAGAAAGATCTGCCTCTTGAACGTAGGAGTCAAACCTACACTGTGTTGGATTTTTTAAACCTATGACCTTTAACCGCATTGTTGATTCACAATGTCAAAAAGTTTCAATCTTCTTCTGGGCTGGAACGTTTAACTTAGCACAAAGTTGGATCCTGGATCCACATTTTTTTTTTAAACACAAATCTTTCCAGCTTAGCTAGAAGAGCTTCATTCTAACAGAGTATTGCTTTAAAGACTGCTTCAATTATGACTAAAAATAAAACGCTTTTTAAACAAAACATAACCCAAATAAATATTGGTCTTGAGATCATCTTTTTATTCAAATGATGCCACTATTGCTCAAAGCATCTTCAAATTTCCTGTTTCAGAGTAGCCTTTAAGACAACTTGAACAAAAGCAGAAAAGTGTCACCTGACTTGATAGTCACAGGTTTGCTTCCTTAATGTAAGTGTTCTGCATTGCAAATTCTTTTAGCAACTTTAACCCTGCCCTTCCCCCTTCTTTCCCGTCATGAACTAATAACCAAGGGATGCCTAAGACACCTGTGGTAATGGTGCTATCTGAGAGTGGAAAGGTCTGAGAGAAGGGCTGTTCGCAGCTGGGACTCAGAGAGCCCTTGGGTTCACTGCCTACCAATTCCTTTGGGTATTGGGGAGCTATAATGAATGTAAGAGGATGACTGGCCAAGTGTTCTCAACCTAACCCATCACAAATCGAACTCACATTAAGATAGGGAATAATCAAAAAAAAAAAAGAAAGAAAGAAAAGAAAAAAGATAGGGAATAATCCTTGGCCACGGCTGGGAAGTGGTACCATGGACTTAATGCAGATCTGGATTTGGTTAACATCCCTCTTTGCAACAGGCCGGAAAGGGGTTGCTAACCTGAACGCTGGTCAGCCATGTGGAGCTGGATGCTGCTGGATCGTAGGGGAGTTTGAGGCACAAGATAAGATAGAAAAGATCCCCTCACTGGCAGCAGCTGTGCTTTAGTCTGTCCCTGCTGCTGTAACAAAATACCTGAGCCTGGGGAACTTGCAAAGAACAGAAATGTATTTCTCACACTTTTAGAGGTGAGGAGTCCAAAGTCAAGGCATTAGCAGGTTTAGTGTCTGGTGGGGGCCCAACCTCTGCTTCTAAGATGTCACCATGTTGCTGTGATGTCTTTTGGAGGGGACACATGTCATATCCTTACCTAGCTAAGGGGTGGAAGGGCAGAAAGGTCCTAGCATGTTTCCTCCAGTCTCTTATTTATGACGGCAGAGTCCTTATTGCCTAATTACACCTCAAAGGTCCCCCTCTTAACACTGTTGCAGTGGGGATTAAGTTTTGAAGGAGTTCATCCCAAACTATGACTCCTTGAACATTTTGAATTAAAGGTCCTCAGGAATCAGCAAGCATTGGAAGGGGCTTCCCCTCCATCTTCACAAAACCAGACTGATAAAGAAGAACATTTGACTCCCCTTCCCCTCCCTGTTATCTCAATGTACTGTAGGAAAGAAAATCAAGAATGTGACCGGACCTGGTCCAGACTATTTTACACATAATACCCGCCTCCCAGGTTAGTCAGTCTGATCGTCCCCATCCATTCTTCCCCCACACATCTGTTCATCCTCCCTAGAAACCATTTATTGTCCTTAACAGAATTACCTACATTCCTCATCTCCCTCTTCCTTCTAAAAGACAGGCGTAAAATATCTGGATCCCACCGGGATTCTGAGTAATCACTCTGTGATTCCTTCCATGTGCGAGCTAAATAGACCTCTTCCTCTTATTAATCCACCTTAATTGTGAGCTGATCTTTCAGTGAACTTTCAGGGCAAAGGGGAAGTTGCTCCTCACCCCCACAGTTAAGCTACAGGAGCAGAAGGCTCCAGGTCAGGACAGCTGAGAGAAAAGGAGAACCTGGGGGTGACTTGGATTTGAAACCAGAAGCTTTTGCTTGTTGCAAAGATTAAATGAGATAGTTATACAATTACTGTGCAACTGTAAGATACTTTAGTTGATATGTTGCTTGTTCTGTTGATGCAAGAAATATGTTATGTAGCCGCACGTGAACCCTTTCTCCTCCTCTTCTCCTAAGACAAAGACACAAAGGATCTGGTTGGCCCCCTGCCTCCCCAAGTTCACACCAAGGGATCCTAATTTTCAGGCAAGCTGTGGAATTTGCCCACTTCCTATAGCCCCACATAAAAGGGGTCTCTAACTGACCCCAGGTGCAGACACCACCTTTGCACTGCTGAGGCAGGTCGCCCTCCCCTCTGAACATCTCTGCTCTGGTTTGATCTCTGGGCACCATGACTTACACCTTTCAACTCCTATCACCCATCAGGAAGGCAACATCCCTTAACCTTTCTGGCCCGCAAGTGCTCACTCGTCCATACTCTGCCACCTCCTTGTTCTTTGGGTTTTCTCCAGCTTATGAAAGTGGCTCCCTCACCTATCCAAGGCTAATACCTACCCCCATGCAGCACCTGATCCCCGAGACCCCTCCCTGCCAGCTTGTCGAGTTCTTTTTGCATCATTTAGGCCCCATTTGTTCACCTCCCTCCCCCCATCATCATCCAAACAAGCTTCAGTATCTCCCAACTTACAGAAAGAGAACCCCCCTCTCTTCTGGCATCCTGTGCCTGTAGGTACCCTCTCCTTTTCCTCACAGCCAGCCATCCAGAAAGGATCGTGCCCACCAAATGCCTGCGTCCCATTCGCCCCTGGCTCACTCAAGTCTGGCTTCTGTATCCATTGCTGCCCTGGAACTGGTTTTGTCAAAGTGACCAGTGACTGTCCCCCACCAAATCCAACAGACATGTTTTTTTGTTTTTCTGTTAATCAGTTTTCTAAGCTCTGTCCCTCAGCTTCTGTAGGGACACTTCTTCCACGGTTTCTCCCAGCTTCCCAACTGTTCTGTCCCATTATTCCTCCTCCATCTGCTCCCCAGACATTGGGGGTTCCTCTTGGTCTGGAGGGGCTCTGCTGATTCTTCACTCAGTTGGTTTACAGTCAAGGACCTTTCTTGAGCCATAGGACTTGGCAGGGGCCCTTTCTCTCCTATGCCCACTTTGGGGGCAGCTCTCCTCAGGTATCTGGCATAGCTGGGAAAGCACCTATCCTCGCCTCTTTTTTTTCTATATACTTGTGCTAAGAGATCTGATCAACCCCCAGGGCTCCAAATGCTACATGCCATGGGGGTGGGTGATAGTACCAAATTAGGATTTCTAGCATAAGGACAGGGCTTTGGACCTCCAGGCCATATCAGCTTCCATGATCAGCAAATCTCAAAGCCAATCCATCCAAACTTCTAATCCTCCCTCCTCTCCTGGTTGCCCCATTCCTTCTACAAGGATCTTACTCCCTCACCTCGGCCTCTCTGGTCAGCTCCTGCTTCTCCTTTAAAATCTGAAGCCTCCCTGTGAAATGTCCTTACAAATTGATGAAGGGGTGCCAGGAGAGAACTAGAGTAAGGGCTCCCAGAACTCTGCGAAGGAGCAGGCTTAGCCAAAATAATGGTAATGATCAGCCACTGTTCCCTCTGTTTCTTGACCCTGGAGTAGTTTTTGAGACATCTTCTAGGTCCTGCATTCCAGTAACAGACCCACCCAGACAGCAGGCCATACCAAAGGACTGATGGTTCTGCCCACAAGCCAGCCAACTTAGCAGATCTGGATTGATTGACCCTCTCCCTACTAAACCGTCTTTAAAAACTCTGTCTCCTCAATACATAGAGACACGGATTTGAGAAATTCCTCCATCACCCTGCTTAGTGCTATGCAGAATAAATCTTTCTGTATTGTTGTCAATACCACTGTCCCTGGATATTGCCTTCCTGCTGGGCAGCGGGCAGATGAACCTGGCTGGGTGCAGCACCTGGTCCCCTGCTGATGTCGGTAGCACTCCTCCGTGCTCATATATTGCTCTGTCTGAAGGGCCCTCTTGAACATTCCTTGCTTGCCTTTCAGCCCCTCTTGCTCCTCCGGCCTCGCCCCTCCCCCCCAGGAATGCGAGGGACGTGCCGGGCAAAGACTTGGAGACCTTGCCTTTCAGCCCCTCTTGCTCCTCCGGCCTCGCTCCCCCCCAGGAATGCGAGGGACGTGCCGGACAAAGACTTAGAGACTTTCCAGAATCCCCCACCCCCCCCAGGGACGCGAGGGACGTGCCAGGACGTGCCAGACTTAGAGACTTTCCAGAACCCCTCGGTTGCCCAACCGCAGCTTGCAAACCTTGCAAAATTTTCCAAACGGCCATAAAACAATTTC
>CAUYQV010025702.1:0-42848 GCA_963574575.1 Galagoides demidoff | reverse complement strand
ATGGCTTGGCGCCTGTTGCTCAAGTGGCCAAGGCGCCAGCCACACACACCCAAGGTGGCGGGCTCGAATCCCCAGCCCAGGTCCACCAAACAACGAGGGCTGCCACCAAAAAGATGGCCGGGAGCTGAGGCGGGCGCCCCGGGTCCCAGCCACTTGGGAGGTGCAAGCAGGAGACTCGCTGGAGTCCAGGAGCTGGAGGCTGCTATGAGCTGTGATGCCAGGGCACTCTACCCAGGGGGACAGCTTGAGGCTCTGTCTCGGAAAAAACAAAAACAAAAACAAAAACAAGCCAACAGAGAGCGTTGTGGTCCCGGGGAAATGTCTGTATTCCAGTGGGGGAGGGGCCGCCTCCTCCGCGCTCGCTCCCGCCACCAGGAAGTTCAAACTTGGAGCGCCAGGCGCGGTCTGTATTCCAGTGGGGGAGGGGTCGCCTGCTCCGCGCTCCCGCCGCCGCCGCCGGGAAGTTCAAACTTGGAGCACCAGGTGAGGTCTGAATTACAGTGGGGGAGGGGTCGCCTGCTCCGCGCTCCCGCCGCCGCAAGTTCAAACTTGGAGCGCCAGGCGCGGTCTGTATTCCAGTGGGGGAGGGGTCGCCTTCGCTACCGCCGCCGGGACGTTCAAAACTGGGGTGCCTCTTATGTTGTCTGTATTCCAAGGATGCCAGCCGCGACCTGGCACCGCATGGCGCGGCCCCAGACCTGACGCCGCAGGGCGCAGATGGGGCCGTTTCAGCTGCTGTCTTGACTTTTTTTCTGGCTGATACTGTGGTTCTGGATTATACTTCCAATCCAACTATTCCCCTCTTTGCTGCTCGCCCTGCGCTGCTTATCTGTGCAAGGACGCCGCGGAAGGGATTAATAAGCGCACTCTCACCTGAAATCACCAGGAGAGTTGACTCAGGGGTGCATCTCCTCCGCCATCTTGCTCCGCCTCCTTTCGAGGTTATGGCTTAATGCCGACATGCACCTGCTAATTTGATTTCTTAATTTTAGGTGGTAGAGTGAAGCATATAATCAAAAGCAGTAGAAGAGACAGGCTGTTGAGTAAAGCAAGATTCTGTACTTTGTTGACTGAGTCAGGCTGTGTTCTTTGTTAAGATTATTCCACCACTTATTTAATTATGACAGTATTGACTAGTGATCCAAGACAATGTCAAGTTACTTAAAACGTAGGTAAGCATATGCATTTTATTTTCAGTATGTATATTTCTTCTGATTATAAAATAATAAAAAGCCCAATGTAGAATAGTTAGATAGCATAGATGTATACAGAAAGCAAAGTACAGGCAGTCATAGAGTTACGAATAGCTGACTTATATACAACTTGCACTTACAAACAGGTCCCCAAGTTACAAACATTCCACTGATGTTCAACTCTCACTTATGAATGGAGGTTAGTACAGGTAATAGGTAAATGTATCATTCCTACTTACATATTGATTCGACTTAAAAGCAAACCTATGGAACGTCTCTTGTTTGTAACCTGGGGACTGGCTGTAGCAGAATCTTCTTTCCTAATTTCACGTGCTGTCCAGTTTTGTGTTTATGTGCACCATTTTTATTCTAAAACTTACTGATTGTTTTTTGATTTATAAGATAATTTTTCAATATAAAATAATTTTAAACACAGAATTGTTGGAGAAACGTTATATCTCAGTATAGAGTCAGAATCTGCTTTGTTCATAAGTTTTGGCCATTTCCATTTTTGAGAAGGAAGAGAGAACAGTGATTGGAATTAGACACTTGTGCTCAAGTCGTCCTGTCTAATAAATTTGAACATGAAACCTTTTTTTTTTTTTTTTGAGACAGAGTCTTAGTATGTTGCCCTCGCTAGAGTGCCATGGCCTCACAACTCACAGCAACCTCTAACTCTTGGACTTAAGTGGTTCTCTTGCCTCAGCCTTTCAAGTAGCTGGGAATACAGGTGCCTGCCACAATGCCTGGCTATTTTTTGGTTGCAATTGTCATTGTTGTTTAGCAGGCCCAGGCCAGACTCAAACCCACCAGCTTCGGAGTATGTGGCCGTCACCCTACTCACTGAATTACAGGAGCCAAGCCTGGACATGAAAACTTTTTTAAGAACAAAATTTGGCTTTCTGAATTGTCAGAAAAAAAGAACACTATTAACTCCTTAGACTTACATAGATTGTTTGCAATCTCTTATTTATTTGTTTTTTTACAAACATTCATTCTGCCCCTTCCATCTTTTTAAAAAAGTATATTTGGATCCATTCTCACCTCTTCTCATTACCAGGTGGGTGGAATGTTCAAATAATGTAATGCCTCTAAGGCTTAGTTTTCTCATCCACAAACTATAGAATGAAGTTTGCCTCCCCCAAAATGTGAGCCTTTTGTGAGATCACCCTTAGGATGTTGCAGGCAATAATAGGTACTCAGGAACCATTAACTACCTTAATGTCTCTGGAATCTCTGTTTAATACTGCCATTGTATTTTGTGAATTGTTTTGTTGTTAATATAAGTTTCATTTGGGTAAACATTACCATGAAGAGGTCTATAAAGAAATTTCCAGTGAAATTCTAGAATTTGGAAATTATATAATTTACTCCTGCTCTCAAATGTTTGCTTCTACGTTATCAACCTACCAGAGTCCTTTTTTTTTTATTAAATCATACCTGTATACATTAATGCAATCATGGGGTACAATGTGCTGGTTTTATATACAATTTGAAATATTTTTATCAAACAGGTTAACATAGCCTTCATGGCATTTTCTTAGGTATAGTGTTAAGACCTTTATATTCTACATTTAGTAAGTTTCACATGTACCCTTATAAGATGAACCATAGGTGTGGTCCCACCAATTACCCTCCCTCCACCCATCCCTCCTACCCAGCCCTCCCTTTCCCCATATTCTTGGGCTATAATTGGGTTATAGCTTTCATATGAAAGCATAAATTAGTTTCATAGTAGGACTGAGTACATTGGATACTTTTTCTTCCATTCTTGAGATACTTTGCTACGAAGAATATGTTCGAACTCCATCCAAGTAAACATGAAGGAGGTAAAGTCTCCATCTTCCTTTAAGGCTGCATAATATTCCATGGTATACATATACCACAATTTATTGATCTGTTCATGGTTCTATGGGCACTTGGGCTTCTTCCATGACTTAGCAATTATGAATTGGGTTGCAATAAACATTCTATAGACATATGAAAAAATGTTCATCATCCTTAATCATCAGAGAAATACAAATAAAAACTACTTTGAAATATCAGATATCATCTAACTCTAGTAAGATTAGTCTATATCACAAAATCCCAAAACCAGAGATGCTGGTGTGAATGTGGAGAAAAGAGAACACTTCTACACTGCTGGTGGGAATGCAAACTAATATGTTCCTTTTGGAATGATATTTGGAGAACACTTAGAGAACTAAAAATAGACCTTCCTTTTGATTTTATAATTCCTCTACTAGATATATATCCAGAAGACCAAAAATCACACTATAACAAAGATATTTGTACCAGAGTCCTTTTGAAGAAGGTCCATGGGTTTTAAGATCAGGTTGCTGGGTTTGAGATTAATGCTTCTTTTATGGTTTGTTATATTTTTAGTGGCTGTTAATAATAGAAGTACAATCATCATCATGAAGCTGCAATACAAGTTTGTGTTAAGGCATTGATTGTCATTAATATCCCATAAGAAACTATTTAGAACCTCATAGTAGTTAATACATGGGGTTCCCATGGCAACAATGGAACTTATACATTTTTAATTTATTCCTTAATTTTCTTTAAACTACTTTGTCATTGCATCAGCAGGAATCCCAGTCTGTAGTAATGATGGTGATTTAATGGTCATTATGAAGTTGTTCAACATTCTTGTGATTTGCTTCGGGGAACATTGACTTTGGGTATCTGTGGATGTACTATTAAGAAATGTTAAGCTCATTTAAAATAGACCAAGTTTGCAGAGAAGAGAAGCATATTTTTTTATTTCAATTTATCATCCAGTAATAATAGTGAATATTGCAAGTCAAAACTTAAGGCCAAATGTAACTCAAGAGTGAGCTGACTAATGACTGTCTTGTGCTTAAAGAAAGTATATTGCTTTTGCATTTAACCAAACAGCCATTTCAAAGTGTAAAAAGCTATTTAATAGCTGCAAATCATATTCCAGAAAAACTTCAATCTGTAATACGAGATGAGCCAAAGAAACAGGTTGCTGACTTTTTAAAGGAAATAATCATTATTACAGATTTTTTTCCTTGTAAATTTCTTCCCCTGTGTCAAGGTCGTACTGATAGCAGGTTAGAGATTTGTGTCCATGGATCTATTTCGCAAAATACAGCTATTCATAAATTAATCCCAAACTCATTTAAAACATGTGGCATCAATTCAATACATCTATTGAATGTCAATTCAGGGAGGATAGGAAAGTCTGTAAGGCAGAAATTGAATATTAACCAGAAAGCATCGGGAGAATCAAAACAGAAGGGATCCAGGGAATGTGAGGCTGATAAAATGGCAGAAAGGAATACCATTGGCAGAATATGCAGGGTGAAACTGGAGAGTGAGTTATACATCAGGGTGAAGAAGTTGTACAAAATTGCTTGCCAGGCATGAGATGTGACCAGGAGTCTATCTTCTGGGAAATGAACAAGATGGGATATAGATTTTCCTTCTTTGTAGTTAGTATGTATGTTTCAAGTGTTTTGAGAATACAACCCAAGCATTATCAAGTGATGTTGGGGTAAAGGAGAAACTCATGGCTATGCTAGTGAATGCTCCTGGGAAGATAAAGGACTGTGCCTAGGATCAGAAGCCCGGTGGAACCGTCCAGGTCAATTGCCCACCTTTGTGCTCTTTTATGATTGTTGCTGCAAAAAAACCTACTTAGGTAATTTTGAAAGGGAATATTTTGTGTTTCTGAAGTAGTAACTGAACCAGGGTAAGGAAAATATGCTTAAATAAATTCAAAATGGGGCCCAGTGGTATTTAGAAGCTAACATTTAATTTCTGAGTCTTTTCATAAAGGAAATTGGTTTAATGTACCGTTTGTCCACTGTAAAAACTAACCATTTTCATTTAAAGAAAAATTTTAAATGTATATTTTCTCAGAAATGACCATAGTTTTAATTGTCATCTAAATGTTTGAACATTGTGGCTTTCTTATTTAGTTTCCTATGAACCTGTCTGTGATCTCCCAGCTTGATTTTCCAGCCAGCGTCTCAAGGGTTACACAGCCCTGTGAGCATGCTTATGTGTATACGTGCTGGTGTCTTCATGTGGGTCGTGCATAAAGGATCTTTTAAAAAGCCCTTTAAGATAGATGTCTGTGATGTTAACCTCTCAAGTCTTTTCATAAAACTGTGTCTGTGTGGATAAATTGGGTATGTATCCTTCTCTGAATGGCTTAACTGTTGGGTTTAATGAGGCTACAGTTTATGCCAATTGTGCTGAGGACATTGCCAATTAATTTGCTCTTACTTTGTTTCAAAATCATTCCTTTGGGCTTATGTATTTTCTCTTCACATATAAATAAAAATGCCACAAATGCTTGCTTTTGAAATCCTGAGAGATGTGGCTTATTATTTTTATGGGAATTGTACCATTCTCACTCTGCCTTGATTAAAAGAGCCCTCCCCCCTTTAAGGCTTATCATTTGCACACTGGAAATGAAATCTCTCATGGGGATTAGTTTTACTCACTCAAGCTTTCCATTCTGATGTAGGTGTGAAAAATACACGACAAGAATTTTATTCAAATACTCAAGCTGCTGCATAAGAAGCAAGGAGCAAGAAGAAATGAGAGTCTTTGGCTGTAGATAGAGTTTTCACTTTTTTTTTTTTTTTGCCTATAGGCTTCATATTTCATTTTCTTTGAGAATTAAGGGGAAAGAAAACAAAACAATAATGTAGAACAACGGGAAGACTGATGATGAAAAGAATCATGATTTGATTTAATCCAAACTTCCGTGAAGGCTGCAGGCTACAGAGTTTGGTGCATCATTTGAAAGTAACAAAGAGATGGAGATGTGTGCACTAAGTTACCCACGCTAAGTTCTCCATCCCTCTCCTGAGGCGTTTACCACTCCAACCTTATCATCCCCATTCTCTCTTCCCCAACTGCTTTTCTGAATGCATTAGTGATTCTCATGTTTCTGCAAATACTGCTCATTTTATTTGCCATGTCCCATTCCTGATGGTCCGTTTGTTGGATTCATCCTTCAGAATTCTGTTCCAGTACCATTTCTTCCTCTTCCATCTACCTCCCTCTGGACTCTGGATACCTGAACCTCTCTGTTCCCCCCAGTACCCTGGGTTCTCTTCATAGTTCCTTTGACAGAGTATTTTAATAATGTCTTACTTTTCTGTCTCTGATTAAGTAGAGACAATCTAAGGAATAGAAAACATGTGTGATTTAATTTTTTTAGCCCTGTTGCATCTGGTACCATCCCCAGCACATAGTAAGTCCTCATCCGATCTTGATCAGCTATGTTTGTGACATAGAGCGGAATAAAGCCGGTGAATGTCCTGGTTTCTCTGGATAGGGAGATAAAAAATACAAATAAAAGCTGGTCACTCTTCTAAAGGAACTGGAAATAGAATATACACACAATTAATTCAAATACAATGTTATGTGTGCTAATGTCAGAAGGTCACCTGGAGAGGGCCCTAATTTTATTTTACTGATAAGTAGGTTTCATGAATAAGCTGAGCCTCTAGAAACTTAAAGGCATTATTTATTGTTTCTCTCTCTCTCTCTTTTTTTGGTGTGGACATGTGTTGAGTTCATAGAGCCTGTGATAATTGAAGCTCTATATTTCCACATAGGTTGACAAGTGTGAATTTAATTAGCCTTTTCAAAAAATAATAAAGCAGTCCATATTTCACCCACCTAAACATCATAGAATCATCTAAACATCTTATAGTCAGGGATTATCTGTACTGCCTCTGATGCTCTGTCCCTTAGCGACACTTTCACTTCCCAGTCAGCTGATAGAAGAAGAGGGAAACTAAGTTTTGGAGCAAATTTTTTTTTTTTGGAATTCACATGTGTAAACGGTGGCACCCAGAGACAAGGAGCAGAGATGTTCAGACCAGGTTCATAAACAGAGGGTGACTCACCTGGGCACTGCAAAGATGGTGTCTGTGGGGTGCGGGGAGGGTGCGGCAGTTAGAGACCTCTTTTCAATGGGGCCATGTATTCCACAGGTTGGCTGTCAGGTTAGGGTCTTTTAGCAGGAAACTTCTGCAGAGTGGGCTAGCGAAATACTTTGTGTCTTTGTCTTAGGAGGAGAGAAGGCAGAGGAAGAATCGAAAAGGGCTTGTGTGTGGCTGCCTCAGACCCCCCAACACCACAGAAGTATGAACAGTAACCAGATTTAAAATTCTGAAGGTTTCTGGGAAAAAGTCATAGGATAGTCTTTGAGTCCTTTGTCATGCCTTCAAAGACCTGAAAGCACTTCTCCACTGAATGAACATAATCATGGGGTTTGCCAGAAAGTTTTAAAGCTTAGTTCTCTGTTGTTTGTCTTTAACCAAAACAACAAGTAATGGAACCCTAAATGAGAAAAACACCTTTCAATTTGAATAACTAAGGGAACAGTGAAATTGGGGGCCCTGAATACAGGGTTTTTCTAAAATGTGGAAACTAAAGTTGGAATTTTGTAAGGATAAAGATCAAAATTCAATTAGTCCTGGGTCAGTGGATGTGGTAGTACAGAAAGTTCAATGCTGATCTAAGTGTGAGCACAGGAATGACCTGGAAGATGCAGGAATGAATGGCCAGGGAGAAATTGAAACTCACTAGTAATTAGGGAAAATTAAACTAGAATAAAAAGTATATTGGTAAAATTTGAAAAAAGTATGAAAAAACATGGGAGCGTGAAAACATATTACACTACAATGTGATGCTACCAGGGTTAAACAGCAACGAGGCCTTTCTTTCTTGAGATGGGGTAGGTTAGTGTACTATTTTTGGAGTGAGGAAGACTGGGAAAGAACAGATATATAGAAAAGTATTAAAAAGCTAATTATTCTGTTTGGGACATCGTAAAAGATTCTATCAGGGATTGATGTAGGGATGTCAAATAGGTCTTTGAATATATGAAGGTGGAGTTCCAGAAAAAGGTCAGTGGTGGGAAAATTTGGCATCACCAGCAATAAAAGTCATAGATAAAGCTATAGGACTTACCAGTCACTCATTTCACAACTATCTATTAATGGTCTGCTGTGTGAAATGCACTGTTCTCAGATTTTGTGTGGGGAGGATAATGGTAACACATGTCGTGATTCCTGACTCGAAGGGGCATAAACTCTCTCTTTACAAGGCAAGTGATCCATAAAATATTTAAAACAATCACTTCCTTTTGTTTTGCACAGTTAGTGGGCTAGCACATTACATATGTTGGCCACAATCTCCATGCAGATCTGCCTAAGTAGGTAATTCTCTCCCCAGTTTTACTGATAAGGAACCTGAGGCTGTGAGAGTGTAAGTGAATTTTTTACAGTCCCTGGCTACTAAATGGGAGTTGCAGAATTTTCAGCTCTGTTCTGTCTCATGGGAAGACTATTCTTTTTTCACCTATGTTTCATTACCTTTCAATAACAGGTACTGTTGTCACGAAATCCTTAGCTCCTTGACCTGCACTATCTAAATAATGATTCCAGCATCGGTCTAGGAAAGAAAAGTATTCACTACAATTAGTCCTGTTTGACAGATGGGGACCCTGGATTATGCTTGAGTTTAAGGGGAGTAATTAAGCTTGGCCAGGGGCGAGTCAGCATGGGGAAGCCTAGCCACTGCGTTGCTTCTTAGATTCATCTACTGCAATATATTGATTCTTATATAAATATATTTAATGGTTTTATGTGACAAAGTGATCCATCACGCTCAATCATTCCCAATACCAGTGACCCCAAACTCTCCACTGAGCTTCAGAACACTCATATGAGAAGGGAAATCTCCTAAATGGAATGGAAAATGAAACTTTGGCTAGTATAGATTTTGTTCTTAAAGCGTAAGAGAATACACTCAGTTCTCAAGGATCAATTCTCATTCTTCAAAACTTCTGCAATTATCTACTGAATTCAAGTTTAGCTCAAGTGAACATTGATTTCCAGGACAGGTTAAGGAGCTCAAACCTGGTAGCTAAAAGAGAGGCGAATGGCTGTTATATCTCCATGCTTGTGAGTTTTGAGTTACACACTGAGAAGTTTCAAATCCCTCTACAGCGCCACCAAGGTTTCCTTTTTTTATTTAAATGGCTGGAGAGGTAGACATTACAGGGCAAGATGCTGCATCACTACTAAGTTCGGTTCTCTGCCAGAAGGGTTGTCGTCACTTTGTCAGTTGTTCTCCATTGTCAAAGATGCTTTTCTCTTCGCAAAAGTCAGTCATTGACTTTTAACGTCATCGTCTCTCTATTGCTCACCCCATTTGGGGAAAAGTAGGTCCTTCTAAAGGCAAGGACTAAGAGAGGGCACTAAGTTATCAGCTCTCCTTACTCACAGAGCCCAGGAACATGCACTCATCAAGAAAATGAGCTTCCACTTTGACTCAGGCTGCTGCCATTCTTGTCACGGGCAGAGAAACCTGTCAGTAAAATCAAGATGGCAGTGTGGCAGGTGGGTAACGATGGGATGTTTTATTTTCTGGAGAATGAGCTGGGAATTCTTTGCAGCGTGTCAACTCAATTTAACCCTTTTATATGTAAGCCAGAGTCCCCCCTTCATGACTCAGTTCTTTGAGTTATAAAACTTGGCAAATCTCTTTCTGGGGTTAAACAATGTGAGGCCCCACTTCTAATTAACAGTTCCTTTATTAAAATGCTTTTGCCCTATGGGAACCAGTTGGCAGGGCAACAGAGAATGGAGTTTGTACTATGGACAATTGATTTTCAGTTAAATTCTTACTGTGCTCTTGGCTTCCTCCCTCTTGTGGCTTAAAATATGCCAACTATTCAAGCCAGCAAAAATCAGGCCACTTTGCTCTGAGAACTTTTTTCTCCCTCTTTTTGGGAGGTCTAACTACCCTATATAGTTTCTCACAAATTTACCAACAGCTATTTCCTAAGGTTCTCTTTTCTCATATATTAAATTGTCCCTTCTGACTTTCTACTCAAAGAGATTATTTCAAACAGTGCCCACAACTTAGTCAGATTCTCCAGGCTCCTACCTCCCTTTGTTATGCGTTTCCAGTTCGCCATTGGTATTTTTTGTTTCATGCATATCTGAATTTTTCATTCTTGTTTTAAAAGGTATTTATCAATCATATAAATTTGGATCATGTAGAGAAATGCAAAGAAGGAGATAAAAATCAGCAACCAGATATCTGCTACAATATGATTAATATTTTTTCTCTATGTTTACTTCTGATTATGTTTATTTTTTCCTCTTTTTTCTTTCTTTTTCAAAATTGTTTTATTAAATCATAACTGTGTACATTTTGGGGGTAAGATATGCTGATTTTATATACCATGTGGAAAGTGTACATCAAACTGATTAACATAACCATCACCTCAGGTACTTATTTGTTGTGGTAAGACATTTATACTCTACTCTCAATAGTTTTGAAATGTACCATTGCATTGTGCACAGCAGGCGGGGTGGCCCCACATACACTCCCAAATCCCCTTCTGTCTCTTCTACCTTCCTTCTTTCTATTGTTGTGTTTTTTCATTTGCATGAATGTGAAGGTGATTATATATTGGTTTCATAATAGTGTTAAGTACATTGGATATTCTTTTCCCCATTTTTGATATACTTTACTGAAAAGAATATGCTTCAGTTGCATCCATCTGAACATAAAATTATGTTTTCAACAAGGGTCTGATAACTAGAATCCACAGAGAACTCAAACTAATCAATAAGAAAAGAACAAATAACCCCCTTTCTTTGTGGGCAAGAGACTTGAACTGAAACTACTCTGAAGATGACAGGCAAATGGCCAACAAAGATGAAAAAATGCTCAACATCTTTAATCATCAGAGAAATGCAGAAAAAGATGATTAATATTTAAGCAATGCAATTGTTAAAGACTTAGATATTAGGTTAGATACCACTACCACTCAGTAAATTAGCTGGCAGAAGAGACATATAAATTCAGAGGGACCCATAAATGATGGCAAATCCCTGAGATGAGGTTGGCAAGAGAGTGCTAGTTTAGAAGTGGTTAGGAAAGGCCTCTCTGAATCCTGAGAAGAAGCCTTCCAGGCAACACCCCTGGGTGGA
Organism: Galagoides demidoff; assembly: GCA_963574575.1. NCBI lineage: Eukaryota > Metazoa > Chordata > Mammalia > Primates > Galagidae > Galagoides > Galagoides demidoff. The sequence goes on along the minus strand of CAUYQV010025702.1, from coordinate 31,648 downwards.
AAGTGCTTGTCCTGATTGAGGCTGGGCACTTCAGAGTGACAGGGGAGGTAATCAGTGGTCTTAGTTCAGCAATGTAGGAAAAGTATTCATCAATTCTATATGTTGAGAGCAAGAATTCTCTTGTTAGCTATTCTGAAACATACAATATACTGTCATTAACTACAGTCACTACCCTGCTCTGCTTTTGAACATTAGAACTTATTGCTTTTATCTGTGTTTGTATCTATAAATGAACCTCTAGTCATTGCCCCTACCCAACTCCTCCCAGCCTGTGGGATCTGCCATTCTACTCTCTGCTCCATAATGAATTTTGGCTGCTGTTTGGAGAATGGATTTTAGAGAGCAAAAGTGCAAGCAACAGTGGAGGATTTAGGAGGTCAGATTAGGAATCAGATTTGAGGCAGAGATGTCAGTATTTGGGTGAAGGCTGGTAGTGAAAGGTAAGAAAAGAAGAGACCCAAGAAGAATGATCCCTTTTGCTTACTCATAGTGGGAGAACTGGGGGAGGAGTCAGTTTGGGGAAGGAAAACATGAGAAATGAAGTAAAGAATTCTGTTTTTAGACTTGTCAACTTTACATTTGGACATAGTATTCTGGAATTCTGGAGTTCAAGGAAGATGTTGGGATTCAAGATGTAAATTAATAAGATTAGAAGTAGAAATTTAAAAGAAGTGGGAGCTATAGGATTGATAGTGCTTATCTATCTTTTTCATCTTTGATTTAATACATACATTTTAAAATCTTAAACCTTAATACTTGTTTATATTCTATATAACTTGTTTGATTCTAAAAATAATTTGTAGATGTAATCTATGCATATATATACAGAACAAATTTATTATTCATTATTTACATATAACATCAATTTGCAAACCATAAATGTAATGGGCAAGGAGGATTTAGCAGATAGAGGTTCCATGTCTGCCACTCCAACTTTCTTCAAACTATAATTTTATTTGCTTTACCTTGAAATATCTTATTTCTGAATTGTTCACATGAAAACAAAAGTGTAGAAGAATTTGAAAACTATTTTTCTGTAACCTAATATTAGAGACTATCTCTCATTTCATTCTATGAGTGTTATCATTGCTAACCTGTTTTCTATAATTGGAATTTATACCGTTTATTACATTTTATTAGTTTAAAAATGTGATAGCTTATGCATTTTTTCTCCCAGGACAAATTCCAATGAGATGTAGTACTGAAAGAAAAGGCATGAATGATTTTAAAAACTTTGTTGTAGGCCAGGTGTAGTAGCTCGTGCCTGAAATCCCAGCCAAGGTGGGTGGATTTCTTGAGCTCACGAGTTTGAGACCAGCCTAACCCAGAGCCAGACCCTGTGTCTACTAAAAATATAAAAACTACCTGGGTGCTATGGTGATTACCTGTAATCTCAGCTACTGGGGAGGCTGAGGCAAGAGGATCACTTGAGCCCAAGAGTTTGAGGTTGATGTGAGCAATGACACCAGGGAACTCTACCCAGGGACGCAGTGGGAGACTGTCTGAAAAGAAAAAAACAAGAATTTTGTTATATAAATACAATTCACACTCTATGCCTGACACCTAGTAATAGTTGCTCAGTAATTATTTATTTCCAAATTGATTACAGTCTCATTAGGATTATATGAATGTTACTTTTTCCCCCTTGCTTTGGCAAAGCGGAATAGTACAGTTTATAATAATGTCAGTTTTAAAGGCAAAATAGCTTGCATCAACTTTTTATTTGTAAAATTAGGGAATAGTTGATATTGGCTGTATTTCAGTAGGCATTTGATATTCTTTTGTAAATAGTCACTCATATTTGCTGCCTATTTTTTAATAGGGGTGCTCTTGTTTTTCCCTTTATATAAACTCTAAACATACGATGCATGCAATGAACATTAAATACATTACATAATTTCTTCTTTTTCATTTATTATTTGCCTTTTAATTTCACATACGGATTTCTTATTTGAAAGTGAGTATGTGAGAGCAGTGTATGGAGAGTTTAGTATTTTATGTTGCTACTTTAGCATATCTTCAAATATTTTAAATAAAATAACCTTTGGAACAGTAAGGTTTTTCTTTTTTTTTTCTTCTTTTCTCTTTTGCCAATTGAATGAGTTCTCAGGGTGAATGGCTCAAATCAATAACTAATGTAAACCTAAGTGTATCTGTTCCATATGTTAGCATCAGACTAATAACATCATCTTGCCATTTATCTTCTGGCCATTCATGTTTTCACTTTTTCCATCTGTTTCTTGTTCTCTTTCACTCTCTTTCTACCATTCTTTTGGATTAATTAACATATTTTTTATGATTTCATCTTATGTCCTTTTCTGGCTTCTCAGCTACTAATCTATGCTTTGTATTTTAGTGGCTATTTTAGGGTTTATAAGATATATCTTAAACTTATCTTAACCTACCTTGACAATATTACACACATAGCAATTCATGTATAGTAAACGAACCTTACATTATCTTTCCTTTTTCTCCTTCTTGTTTTTGTGGTATTGTTGACATATAGTCTAGTTTTGCATATATTATAAAAATCACATTGCATTGCTATTTTTGTTTAAATAATCTAGAATCCCTTAAAGGTCTGTAAGCAGTAAGACAAATACATAATCTGTTTGCCCATTTAGTTACCATTTTTGGTGCCCTTCATTCTTTCGTTTAGATCAATATTTTCATCTGGTATTATTTTTCTTCTGCCTAGAGGACTTGCTTTAACATTCAAGTAGTGCGGATCTGCTGCTGATGAATTCATCAAATTTTGTAAGTCTGAAATAGTCTTTATTTTATCTTCATTACTGGAAGATATTTTTGCCCAGTATTTTTTTTTCTTGTTTAACCTTCCCCACTATTTTAAAGATGTTGTTTGATCGTCCTCTGGCTTGCATTGTTTTTGATGTGGAATTTACTGTTCTTATGTTTGTTCTTGTATGTGTAATTCCTCTTTTCTCTCTGGCTGCTTATAAGATTTTTTTCTTCATTACTGATTTTTAAAAATTGCATTATCGTGTGCCTTGGTACAGTTTTATTTTATAATTTCTTTTTTCAAATATGGTTTCAATTTAAACTGATTGATTTTTCTCTTCATCCTGTGTCTTATTTCCTAGCTTTTATTTGCATGCCTGGTGAATTTTACTTCTTGGGTGCTAGGTAATTTTTATTTATATAACTACTTTTCAGCTTTATTCTGACAAGGAGTTAATATATTTGAATGTATTTGATCCTTTAGTTCCTGTTTTTATGATTTGCTAGAGTGGAGTGGGGCAATGTTCAGTCTAGAACTTAATATTCTACTCTCTGTACACATTTCTCTTAATAATAAGCAAAATGGGCTGGATGCGGTGGCTCATGCTTGTAATCCTCACATTCTGGGAGGCCAAGAAAGGAAGATTGCTTGATTTCAGGAGTTTAAGACCAGCCTGACTAAGAGTGGGACCCTGTCTCTACTAAAAATAGAAAAAACTACCTGGGCATAGTGGCACATCCCCATAGTCCCAACTATTCCGGAGGCTGAGGCAAGAGGATCACTTGAACCAATTTTGAGGGTGCTATGAGCTATGATGATGCCATGGCATTCTGCCCAAAGTAACAAAGTGAGACTCTGTCTCACATATAATACTAACAATAAAATGACTATTATCTTAACCCGGAGTATGACTGAGGGGCAGTGACATCCAAAAGGCAGGGTGAGGGGATTGTTCCACCCTACAGAGTAATTAATAATTATTGCTATATTTGTTGTTAAATTTTAATAGAATATGTGTAATGTTCTTACTTATTCTACTTTGAGCATTATATGGAGGTTAATTCAGAGAATTCTCGGTGGCATGGCTATTTCCCAAGACACACGGATTCAGTCACAGCTTTTTTATTTTCAAAGTAAATTCTTTGGGGTTTATTGCTACTTAAACTTGCTTCAGAGGATATTATTGTTAGTTATTTAAAATTACCTTCTCCTTTGATAGCCTAAGATTGTTTCACTTTTTTCTTTTGGTATAGTGCCAGTTTACATATAGGATGACTTCCTTAAATGCTTATTGATACTCTGCTGCTGCTCGTATGTAAAAGTGGTGTGTCCTAAACCTTTCTGAAAGGACCTTTGTGTTTTATTTACTTGTCTGCTTTGGCCACTTCCCTGGAAGATCTTACTAGGAAACGCTCAATATGAATATCATTACATTCTATCGTTGGAGTGGTTAGATATCCCATAGGAAGAATAATTATTCTACTCTTCCACACAGGTGGAATATATTTCACTATTAAAATATGGAAACATAGGTGAGGGAAGATTAATGAACATACCAATATGTAATCTTTTTTAAATTTCAGATTTATATGAGGGTACAATTAGGTTACATTGTTTGCAGTTGCTAGGTAAAGTTCAAGTTGCAGGTAAGCCCTCCAGCCAACAGGTGTGCTGTATATCCTTACAGTGTGTCTATTAGGTGAAATTCTAGCGATCCCTCTCCCTTCCCCCCACTTGAATTTACTTGTGTTTTTCTCTCCTGTGGGCGTGTAGTTGTTTCCCTATTGGTTTCATATTAGCAGCCAGTGAGAAGGGAGACTAAGAAACGGGCTTCAAGGGGAGTGAGAGGAAAACCTGGGCTGCTGAACCAAGAAGTCTGGAGGTCCCATATTAAATGTGGTATGATGTAACCTAAGTAAGCAAGGACCAATAGAAAGAGAGCATCATTGACCAATCGAAAAGGGCAATGCTGCCTGGAGGCTCAGAGAGGCCAATGAAATTGAATTGCAGCAACTTACAAATGGAGTCATTTAATACTGCTGCAGGCCTTTGTCTCCATCTTTCTCGCCTTTTCTCCTTTTGGAGAGAGAACCACTTCCAACTCTGTGGAAGCGCTCTAAACATTCTTTTTGTTCTTCCTACGTAAAATCTCTCTTTGTTACCATGAAACTTGTGTCGGTTACTTTTGCTTTCTACCCACATTGCCTGTGCCACTCCAGTTTTATTTTCAGTTTCCACTCATCTTTGCTTCCCGTGACCTCTGCACCTAGGTTGAACTTTCTAGCTCAGCTGAGTAATGGAGCCAGGTCAACTGGGTTTAGGGAACCAGACCCCTGACTCCCAATGTTGAGTACATTGGATGCTTGCTTTTCCATTCTTGTGATACTAATTTTAATTTAGTATTTGAGAATCTTTTTTTTCTCCGAATGCTACTACATTCAGATTGCTCAGAATAACAGATGACGTACCTCAGTCCCGGGACTCTCTGTTTTACCCTCTCCAGGGAATCACACTCTAATCTGCATCCCTCGTGTGGAAGATGAGGAATCCACCCCTGAGAGAGGGGTTGGTGTTTCTCTTCACTTTCAACTACTTCTTCATTTTGTAACCTTGATTTTCACATCACAATTTTAGAGGTATAGTGTTCTGCCTTTTTTCTCAGAGTTTGGAAAATTTTTAATCTAAACCGAGTTGCTTACCAATTTTTCTGACTTCTAGATTAGCTATTCATCTCTTTCTGGCTTGTCAAGTCAGTTATATTACTCCCTCCACTTTCTAGCATCCAAAATTTTGTTAGGCTTGTTGATTCCCATTCTCCTTTTTTCTTGTTAATCAATGCCTTTGGAAAATTCCTTCTCTAAAGATAATTTTATTGACATTTCATGATGAAGTAGATAGAGCCCAGTGCCATTCTATAGTCTTAATACTTGCAGACGTATTTTTCTATAACGTTCATGGGAAAACAGTTGATCTCTGTGTACAATTTTATTTCAACTTAATATTTGAATTTTTATAAATACCTATATGGTTCCTTTATTCTAATTATTCTAGAACAGTGGCTCTCAACCTTCCAAATGTCGCGACCCTTTAATACAGTTCCTCATGTTGTGGTGACCCAGAACCATAAAATGATTTTCGTTCCTAGTAGCAATTAGGTTACACTGTTTGCAGTTGTTAGGTGAAGTTCAAATGAAAATAATTTTATGGTTGGGGTTCACCACAACATAGGAACTGTATTATAAAGGTCACAGCGTTAGGAAGGTTGAGACCCACTATTCTAGAATATCAGCTAGATGTACTTAGGTGTGTATAATTATTTGTTTTCATTTGTTTGGGATGTTGAGAACTCTGAATTTGCAAAAGTAATTCTGACTTTTTCAAGAATGGCTATCTTTTAGAATATCATACCTTTTTTTCCCATTTTTTAAGGATCTGGTATTTTCTTCTGGAATGATAATTATGTATGTTTCAGAATTCTATTCTCATTCTTCTTCATATATCTACACCTCCTTTATACTTACATCTTTTTTATTACTTTCCATCTGAATTCTGAAAGTATATCTTGGGTATTTGTTTCTAACGACTGATTTACATCTCTGTAAAACTATTTCTTCTTTATATTATTTGCAGGATAAATTTGATTCTATAATTTGATTATAGTTTTCCTCCTTAACATAATTTTTATCTGATCTACCTTTCATATCATTTCAGTCATTTAATTTTTCATTTGAACTTTTTTCTGTTCAAAAATATTTTCCCTGTTTAAAAAACAATCATTTATCTTTATGCTTTATTAAAGATTCTGTGTAGTTTCTTCAAAGTTTCTTCTGATCCTTTAGTAAATCATTTTTATAATTGTGGTTTTATTCTGAGTATTTCAGTTACTTTTATCTTTATCTTGTTTTCCAATATGACTTAGTTTTTTTCTTTATTCACCTTTAAAAATGGTAGGGTTTTGGTTGATATTTGTTCTACCCTCAGCCTGTTTGTGTGTAAACCAATTAGCTTCTCGGATCACATTTTAAACCTTAAGTTTTCCATGTATTTTTCTGATGAACTGCAATCTATCATTAGACTTTTTTTTCTATTTCCACTGCTTTGTCCTTCAATGATCTCAACTGCTATAGTGCATGAACGAATGTTAATTTGTAATTCACACTTCTCCTTTATACAGATTCTATACTCCGTGCAATACCAGAGATGACTTTAAAACAGAATAGACAGACCATCCTAATGCAATTCTGTCTGCTTTTGGTCTGTTATTTCTGAAATGTACTACCTTTCCTTCTGTGCAGAAAAGTGGCAAGGGTGGAGAAAAGTATACATGCTATTCAGCACACAGAAGGCTATCCTAAAGGCAGAGAAAGCATACACCAAGCTCTTCTCATCAGTATTACTTGACCTCTAAATTAGTAGGTAGTATTGAAATCATAGCCCACATTTTTCAGGCACTGTATCTGTATCACATCAAACTTAAATCATGCTGCTTGCCCAAGCCTATTTATTTTTGCCATGAAAATCTATGTGGTTTACAATCTGACACCTGATTCTCAGTCTCAGCTTTTTTCTTCATTAGCCATATGACCTTGGTCAAGGCCTCACTAAATTCAATTCTCCAATGTTTGAAATGGTGAGTAATGTGAGAATCAAATGACATAAACTCTATGAAGTTTCTCATGTAGTGCAGGTATATAATAAATATTCACTAAGTGTTAATGGCCATAATTACACAAAATGCCAGCTTTCATAAGATTCCTGATAGGTTGCCAGCCTTTATTTTTGACAGTGTTGTGTTTTTTCATATTTTTCTCAGCCCTAATGTATATTCCCAGAATGTGAGAAATTTCGCCTTATAAGTTAACTTTATTTCAATCCACAATCTCTTGAATTTTAATGTTCCTATGTTAATTTTATTTATGAGTATTGTTGGTTTTTCTGATGCATTCTCAGATCATTTGTCTTTATGAGAAGGCATTGAAAACCCTGATATTGATTATGATAATAGAAACTCTCTTTCTTTGTGTAATTATTTTCTATTTTGTCTCATTTTTCCTCCCGTATTTATTTATTTATCACTTAGTCTCCTGGTATAATTCAATCAATGTATTTGATATCAAGTATTTCAAAAATAAAAGTCCCATTATTCAGGTAAATTAATGGAGAAAGTAGAGACATCAAATAACCAACCATTCTCTGTCCCGTAGTTGCCTAGCCCAGGGATATTCTAGAAGATAAAGTATATTCCTTACTATCACATGGTTTCCTCTCTTTGCCCCACAGCCTTACCATATTTCCCACCAAAATGCCATTGAAAGCCCTGTCTTCCAAGATATGCAGCACTGCCTCCACCTTGCCAGCACCAAACAAAATCTGTTGATAGAAACATTGTCTTGTGGTTGCTGTCTGATAGTTGCTGTCTAGACAGATGTGGGTGATGAATAGGAGTACAGCAGGAGGTGGGGGGGAAATAGTTTTCTTCTGACAACTCTAAGCCTGGGAGCAAGATATTTGCTTTATCAGAGTAGTTAGATTAAGGTGAGCTATGAGTTAATATGACTAAGAATACAGTGGCCTAAATAATATAGATTTCTGACACATAGGACCAGATCAGATGTAAATAATTCAAGACTTGTAGTTACTTTATGGTTCCAGGAAGGCAAAAATGTTTGCTCCTATTTCTTACCTTTGTTCCTTATGTCAAAATCTTTTCATTATTAGAAATAGCTGCTGATATTCCAGGCAATGCATCCACATTTCGTAGAGCAAGAAGGGTAGAAAAGGAACACGGCTACCCTTTCCTTTTGAGGGGATATCAAGAAGTATGTGCAACACTGCTTCCTGTATCTTCTTACAAGAACTTAGTAGCCACATCTGGTTGTAAGGAATGATGAAGAATGACACTTTTAGTACTCAGCAATATGCACAGCTGAAATGCCAAGATTCATTTACATCTAAATAAAGGGGAAATGGATGTGGGGCTAATGCATGCTCTGTGACACATCTCACTGTTTGGGGTTGAAATAAATGCCCAATCCCACATCAGTGGCAGGCAGCGATGGATGGAGGTACTAAGTATGCTCAGAACACCTGCCTGGGGTTTCTGTTGGGGACGTGGAACTCAGGTTTTTTGGGGGGGTTGCTGCATTCCATCCGAATTATAGTTTATGAACAGACTTCTTTGACTCCTATAATGGGCCACTCTTTTTTCTCTTAATGGGCAACATTTTGGTCTTTAAGAAAAAAGGAGCTTAAAATCTAAGACTCCTGACGTGGCTAACCCTGTTGACCAACAAGGCTTCAAGTGTGTAGATGTTTTCCGACACTTACATTATAGCTGCTTTAATTAAAATTTATGCCCAAGGAAGATTGGGGTTTTGCCTGCCTTCCGTTTATTTTTAATATGGATAGTAAGTCTTGCACATGTCTTTTAGAAATTACTTCATCAACTGAAGAATGAAACAAAAAAATTCAAGTTTGCATCTCAGCTCAAAGACTCCAAGATCCCAAGTGGTGATCCTGGAGTTGCTGCTAAAATTCCATGAGATTCAGCTTGATTATAGCAGAAAGTGGGGATCCACCTGCAGTCTCATCAGCCACAGAACCTGTTCTACTGTGTGCATCCCTGCGAGTATGCCTGGGTTCATACCTTTATCCCCTCAAGCCTTTAGCTTTCTGTAATATTTAATATAAACATCTGCCTGGCTCTTGTTAGTTAGTCCATAGTATGATCAGATGATTCACTTTAGCTACTGGGCTTGGCCTGGGCCCTCCCTGCCTCTTTCTTTTTTTTCTATCAGCCTCAAAAACCAGCCACAGTGATTCATCACAGTTATTTTACTAATAGCTGAGTAAAAAATCTAAAATTACATCTCTCTAGTACTTCTAGAACGCACAAAAATCAACAGGGAGTCTTCACCACAGGCTTCTAATATGAAAATCTCTGTACAGGAAAATCCATAAGCTGGGGTGACTTTTGAGGTAAATTAAATTTTATGGCTCAAGAAATGCTTTACTTGGTTTTCACCACCATTATAAGGCAAAGAGAATAATTTCAGATTCAGTTTACACAAAGGATCACTTCGGGTTGATACAGGCTTTATGTTAGTGGCAGGGAAATATTTGCATCTGCACATTGATATGTAGTGAAATAGGCTGTAAAAGATAAGATCAATTTTCTATTAAAAGTAAAAAGGCCAACGTAGTCGGATATAGTGGGGGCTTTTCCTATTTGTCATTCAGGACTGTTTGACAGTGTTACATGAACATTCCTTGACCGCCTGCTGCCATCAAGCTTTAGAAAGTGTGCACACGTGTGCAAACACACATGCACACTGACATTACAGAGGAGTATAGACAGATAAATGAACCATATACATGTGCACAAGAAAACAGAGTTGTCATATACACAGACACCTCTACCGAGATGCAGGCTCCTGTGTATAGCAGGAGACGAGACTTGGACACACTTACATACAGATGTGTGTCCAAACACACAGAAATACAGGTGTATGCACATGTGGCCACATACAAACACCTAAAAGGGTTTAAAGAGAGACCCAGAGACAAAGCTAAGCAGGTACAAAAAAGATCAGCACTTGGGTACACACACCAGCAGATGCACCGCCCTTGGTACAGCTGGCTGCTCAGAAACCCAGGCCTGTCCTCACATGCATGGATCCATGGTGTCCTGACCTCTGCTGAACTAGATTTTTATTTTCTACTGAGTCCTGCAAAACTGTTTCTTTACTCGAGGTCGCCTCAGTGATGCTTCCTTCTCCTTTATCTATTAGGTTTAGACCGTTTTGAAGTCTAATTCCTTCCATATTATTATTTTAAGTTTAATTACCTCAACTCAGGTTTTCATGCTTCACCTAGGATATTACAGCAGTCACCTTACTTCCTGCAGCCCATCTTTCACTATCCAAGTCATTCAAATGACAGTGGCTCAAGCCTGTGATCCTAGCGCTCTGGGAGGCCATGAGGCTAGAGGATCCCTTGAGGTGAGCAGTTCAAAACCAGCCTGAGCAAAGCAAGACACCCTCTCTACTCAAAACAGAAACATTAGCTGGGCATTGTGGCAGGAGGATTGCTTGAGCCCAGAAGTTAGTCCCAGTTTTTCAGGAGACCGAGGCAGGAGGATTGCTTGAGCCCAGAAATTTAAGGTTGCTGTGATCTAGACTGAGGGCACGGCACTCTAGCCTGGGCAATAGACTTAGAATCTGTCTCAAAAAACAACAAAAAAAGACCATTTGTACTACATTATTACTAGGTAGAATTGCTTCCAAAAGCAAAGGTTAATTTAAGGTCCGTTGAGCCCCTTTTATACAGCATGACCATAAAGTTCAGGTGCAATTTAAAATAGTTGCAATTTAAATTGCACCTGAACTTTATGACCACTCTGTATATCAATGTTGAAATACCTGTAGTTTCATTATTCTGATCACATCAGTTCCAAACTGCTCTTTTCCCCTTATCCTTATCTCTTCCCAGCCAGTTAACTCTACTCTATTTCTTCTTTATGAACATATGTTTTTTCCTATCTCTGTAATCTTGTCCTTCATTACCACAATCTCTCCTTAGTCAAGCCTCCTTTAATAATGCTAATAGGAATAGCTACCTGGTCCTTGGCCCCTGACAGTAAAATTCCACTTCTGTTTACCTTCAGTTTAGAAATTGCACTAGTACTTCGAGGTTTCACTAGTTTATTTCATTTCAAGGCCTCGCTGGTATTCTATATCCCCCTTATAATTATAATTAGTAGCATAGAGCTTAGGACGGTGCATATTTTTTCTTTCAGTCCTTTGCAGTGTATCTGTTCTCCCCAGCTGACACAATCTTCCTGAAGTTAGGAACTCCACTTTATTCTTATCTTTGCCTTGCATTTTTCAACCTGGTTCGCTCTTGTGTGCTTTGAAGCACTCCATGCCCTCATTCTGGGTTATCTCACCTCTGCTGCTTCAATTGCCTCAACTCTTAGTGCTGTATTTTTGATCCCAACTAGGATCCCGAACTGCAGACCTGTACTTTCCATTTTGTAATGCTTAAAGGCGCCTGAAACCTCGTCGATCATTAATTTCAACTTGCAAATTCTATAAACAGTACAATCTTTCTCCATCCTCCCCCCTTGTCCTTCCCTCAACCTGCCTCCCACCCTTTTTTAGTTTATGGTTAATTGTCCTGCCGTGCGTCTAGTCATTCAAGGTAGAATGGCAGGCATTAATTGTTACCTGTCTGGCTCTTCTACTTCTTTTACATCAAGAAAATCTTTACATTGCCTTACCACCCGTTGCCTTCTATCATGCCGTCCCTTTCAGCACCACTCTGGGCCATTCTCTCACCAAGGCAAGGTCAGGCAGGGGGAGAAGATTGTCTCCTAGCTGCTCCCGCTTCCAGTATTACTTCCTCTGACTGACTTCCCTGCTGTTATCAGAATCGTCATCATTCTGAATGACAAATCTGATCTTGACTTTCCCATTAAAAAATCTTTAAAGGATCCAGAGTACACCAGGATTCTTTAAAGGCAGGCAGTGCTTTTTATAGGATCACCTTTACCTTCCAACTCTTTTCTTTTCTTTTTTAAGTTAAATCAGAATTATGTACATTTATGAGGTACAGTGTGCTGGTTTGATAGACAATGTGGATGCGTACATCAAACTGACTACCATGACCATCACTTCACTTACTTATTTGTTGTGGTCAGACATTTATACTGTACTCTGAATATTTTCGACCTATGCCCCTGCATTGTGTACAACAGGTGAGCTCCCAACAAATACCCTCCCTCCGCGCACCCTCCTTCCTCCCCTCGCCTCTCCCTTCTCTCCCCTTCTCGTTTCTGGGCTGTAATTGTTTTTTGTCAATTTGTATGAATGTGTAGGTGTTTGTATATTGGTTTCATAACAATATTGAGTAAATTGGATACTTTTTTTCCCTATTCTTGAGATACTTTACTAAAAAGAATATGGTTCAGTTCCATCCAAGTAAATATAAAAGATGTAAAGTTTCCATCCTCCTTTATGGCTGCATAGTATTCCATGGTATACACATTTGTTTTCATCCAGGCACACTTCAGATTTGCTGAACACTTCACATCTGTCAGTTAGCAGTTTGCCTTCACTGAAGTGCCTTATTTAACTGTTCTACCTAACAGATGACAATATGTTTTTTAAGACTCAACTCTGAGGAGTCCTACAATTTACTTTGGGAGAGTTAAATAGTTCCATAACATTTAGTACAAACTTCTAGGAGAGGACTCATCATGGGATTAGCTGTTCACTTATCTTTTTCCCTAAGTGGACTGTGAGTACTTAGATAATACAATGTCTTCTCCATCATTATCTTCCCAGTACAATGTCAGGTCCTCAGCAAGGAGTGGTTAATGAAGGTAGTTGCTCACTTATTTAGATTACAGCTTCTTTAACTCTCATGCAAGGAAGAAACAACGCTCAGGTTTAAACCCACGCTTGGGAGAGGGATGCTATTTATTGCATACCTAATATAAGGGCTATATCTGATATGTATTGTTCCATTTGATTTCTTCCCCCATTGTATGATGTAGTTGCAATTATGCCCATTTTCCCAGTAAGAAATCTGCAGTCAAGAACTTGATCAGATTAGTCTATTTACTTTTTAGCTAACCATACTCTTCTGCTATCAGGGGAGTTAAAAAGGTGTTCTTAAGGCATTACCTCTGCATCTAACTTGGGAAATTCTAGATTAAGGTAACATGAACAAGTTTCATCTTATGGTAGTTCTAGAAGAATTTGATACATGAAAGTGACTGCAAATTTCGCTATAGCAGCACATCACACTCATCAGATCTATTTGGCCTCAGATCCCATTTCATAAAGAGTTTCTCATACAGCTTGTACTTTGGCAAATGCAACGTTTTACCACAGTGCTGCCTTTGAATAACTTTTGGTATTCTTTTTTTTCTTTTTTTTTATTGTTTTAGATTAATTTGAGGATACAAAGAATTATGTTATGATGTTTGCCGTTGTTAGGTAGAGTCCTCCCACCATTGTGTCCTGTCCCCAAGGCATGTACCACACACTCCAACATTGTGCCATTGTGCCCATTAAGTGGGGGTGTACACTTCAACATCTGGTATTCTTAGTCTTGAGGAGAGCGCTCCGCTTTTCCAACTCTCTCTTCAGAGAGTGTACGTATCCCCAACTTCTCATCTTGCCCACTGATTTCAGACAGAAGTGGTTGGCACGTCGCTTCTTGCTTCTCTTTGCTATTATCAGAGAGGCAAGAAATAGAATGTGTGCTCTCTGTTCCCTGTTTATTTCTATCCATGTCCAGGCACAAAGGCTGCCCCTCTGATAAAGGATATTGAAGGGAAGCAAACACTTGGACTAGCCTATTGAATTCCATCCTTGGCCATCTCCCCTCTGGGCTGGTGTTTGCTCTGGGGTGAGTGCCTGCAATTTCTGTACTCTACAAGACAAGTTTATTTATTTTTGTCTCCAGCTGAGAGCAGCAACATGATCTTCGTTGATCCCCCGGGTAATTTCCAGGCACTAGGATTCCTGTTTCTTTTGACCTGTTTCCCAGCTGGTGGCCCTGCTGGTGACCTGGATTTGCTCTCCTGTAGCTGAGATAACATGGCAGCTTCAAAAACACATGGATTTGACAACATGAAAGCTCCCTCTCTTTAAAAAACATGCACACACAGCATTTCTGTAGTCAGAGAGGGTTTCAGTTCTAATCCCAGCTCCAGGTCTCCAAATTTCAGCTCTACCACTTGCTAGCTAGACAGGTTATTACCACCACAGACTAGCTTTCCTTACTTACACATTACTGTCATCCACCTCACAGGGCTGTGGAGAGGATTAAGGAAGATACCTAGTACCTGGCATATAGCAGCGTCATTGTCATTTAATGTTTGCTATTCTTATGTTACCAGTATTCTTCAATTGCCTTCTTATTCTTCTATGTGTTATATTTACTTTCTTTTCCCTTCTCATACACTACCTCTCGAGGCTTGATGGGTTTTGCTTTAAATCTAAGGAGAAACTAGAATAATAATCTATTGATCCTTTTTACAAAGAACGTGGAATTATCTGGGGAAATTAATCATAAACATAAGAAAAGGTCACCAGTGACATATTATATGAACTATTTTAATTATGTATTAAAGAAAAAACAAGCGTTCTTAGTAGATAAAGAAGACAAGTTGGAGATAAATCCATTAGCACTCAAGTTTACAAGTTTACATAATGAGTGAGTACAGAGAACAAGTTTAAAGAAATGGTTTTCACATATGTATTATTTAGAGAATAATCTAAGTACCCAGCTGAACCAAAAAACTTTTTCCATCTAAGGAAACTTTTAGATGGATAGAAATTATTGATGGCTGCAAAAAGCATTTGCTTATGTGGGACATACCTGTCAATATAATATTAAAAATTAATATGAGAAAACTTTAAAAATACTGCATTGATTAACTTAAAAAATAAAACCATTACATTCTAATCTAAATAGCAATTTTAATGAAAAAAAATATTATTTTCCAAAACATTTACTCACAACAAAATGAGAAAGGGCCAAAATATCTTGATGGTGACAACACACAGCATGAAATCTGCCCTTTTAACACATTTTTAAGTATAAAGGGCAGCATTGTGAACCAGAAGCACAGGAATCTACAACTCTTTCATCCTATACTTCTGAAACTTCTTCCCCATTTTAAAGCAATTCCCTGTCCCCAGGCCTCTATCCAGGCCTGGCAACCATCACTCTACTTTTTGCCTTTGTGAACTTGATAACTTTAAGCTGTGAATGGAATCGTGTGGTCTGTGTCTGTGACTGGCTTATTTGATTTAGCAGTATGCCCTGAAGTTTCATCCATATTGTAGTATATAAGACTCCATTGAATGTATATGCAATTTGTTTTTTTAGTGGTGTGAGGGTGTTTAAGTTGGCTGTCATGAATGCCATTGCAGTAAATAAGGACTGCAGATATCCCTTTGAGATTGAGATTTCCATTATTTTGGGTAAATCTGTAAATGGTTTATCACTGGGTCATGTGGTTTGTGTTTTCTTACTTTTTTTAGGAAGCTTCCTATTGTTTTCCATGGCAGGTTCACCATTTTACGTCTCAAAGGACAGTGCATAGGAGTTACAGTTTTTCCACATCTTTGCCAACACTTGTTATTTTACATTTATTTTTATTTTTTTTTAATTAAATCATAGCTGTGTACATTAATGCAGTCATGGGGCACAATGTGCTGGTTTTGTATACAATTTGAAATATTTCCGTCAAATTGGTTAACATAATGGCCAACCAAATGAGTGTGAGATGATATTTGCCTGCCAATTAACAATATTGAATATGATTTTACATTCATGTCGACCATTTATATGTATCCTTGGAGAAAGGTCTATTCTCTTCTTTTACCATCCTTTTTTTGTTTTTGTTTTTGTTTTTTTGAGGAGGGGCTACTGAATTGTAGGGTTTTTAAATATGTATGTTTTAGGTATTACCATCTTATCGGGTATGTGGTTTGCAAATAGTTTGTCTCACTATGAGGGTTGCATTTTCACTCTGTTGATTGTTCTATTTGCTGTTCAGAAGCTTTTTACTTTGATTTTGTCTCACTCACCTGTTTTTGCTCTTGTTGTCTGTGCTTTCGGTGTCAGATTCAAAAACTCATTTTCAAGATCAACGTCATGAAGCTTTCTCCCATGTGTTATTCTAGGAGTTCAAGAGTTTCAAGTCCTCCATTTATGTCTTAAATCCATTTTGAGTTGATTTTTGTGTAAACTGTAAAGTAAGAGTTTGATTTCATTCTTTTGCCTGTGGATATTCAGTTTTCCCAGCACCATTTATTGAAGAGAATGTTCTTTCTCCATTGTATTCTGGCATTCTTGTCAAAACCCGGTTGCTTGTAAATGCATTGTCTTATAAATGGGTTCTCTGTTCTCTCTTCTCTGTTCCATTGATTTATATGTCTTTCTTGTGCCTTTTCTTTGTACGTGTGTGTGTATGTGTGTGTTAAATATTTGGGATTTTCTTCATTTGAGATCATGTCTCAGTAAATAGAGACAATTTTACTTTTTCCTTTTCATTTCAGATGACTTTTATTTCTTTTTCTTGCCTAATTTCCATGGATAAAACTTCTAGCATGATGTTGAACAGAAGTGGCAAGAGTGGACAGCCCTGCTTTGTTCCTGATCTTAAAGAAAAAACTAAAAGTTTTTTAGTTTTTTCTTTTCCACTGTTGTGTATGACTCTAGTGGTGAGCTTATGCTATGCTGACTTTATTAAGTTCAGTAATTGCCTTCTGTTTTGGTTTACTGTATGCTTTTTGATAAATATTTTACTTTATTTGCAATTTAAAGACATCAAAAGAAAAAAATAAGAGACATAAGCATCACAACATTGCATATTTCTCACTTTGTATTATGAGTGAATAATCACATGTAACAGAAAAGAGATCATGTGTTTAAACTTTACTTTGAGCACTTCTGATGTTTTTTTAAAATCACGTTAAATAAAAACCTAAATTACTTCTGAAATTTTATTTATGGAAAATTAGCTGAACTTGCCAGAAAAAAAAAAGAGAGAAGTTGGCATGTGATTTTACCAAGAAAGGGCTTCAATTTGGTCAAATTCTTTCTCTGTATTCATTGAGATGATCATGTGATATTTAACCTTTGTTCTGTTAATGTGGTGTATCTCTTTGGTTGATTTTTCTATGTTGAACCACAGCTGTATCCTGGTTATAAATTCCACTTGGTCACTGTGCACTATTGTTTAATGTGCTGTTGAATATGGTGTGCTATTGTTTTGCTGGAAATTTTTGCATATATGTTAATCAGGGTATCAATATGTAGACTTCTTTTCTTGTACTGTCTTTTTCTGGCTTTGGTAATTAGCAGGGTAATTCTTGCCTAATAATGGGTTTAAAAGTGGTCTCTCTTCTTTAATTTTTTAGAATATTTGAGTAGAACTGCTGTCAATTCCTCTTTAAATGTTTAGAAGAATTCATCAGTGAGGCCATCTAGTCCTGGGCTTTTTTTTTTTTTTTTTTTGAGTTAGATGATTATTTGTTACTGTTTCAATCTCCTTACTCATTATAGACAGGCTCAAATTTTCTATTTCCTCATGATTTCGCCTTGGTAGATCATATATTTCTTGGAATTTATCCATTTCTTCTAGGTTATCAAATTTATTGTTTAATTATTCATAGTAGTCTTAGAATTATCTTTATTTCTAAGGTATGAGTTGTAATTTCTCCTCCTTCATTTCTGATTTTATTCCTCTTGTTTTTCTTAGGTAGACTAGGTGGATGTTTATTAAATTTATTTTTTCAAAATATCAATTATTTTTGAATAGTTGACATTCTTGAATTTTAAAAATTTCAGAATGTTAGGTGGGTGTACATGTTTTAGTTACATAATTTGGTTTTGTATATTTTAAGTCAAAGTTATAGGTGTGCCCTTCACCCATAAAGTGTGCAGTGCACCATGTAATCTACCTGTTGAATGGGAATTTACTCATCCTTTCCACTCCCCTCCACCTGCTTGTTTATTCAGTTTTGCTTTCAAGTATGTGTGTCTTATTTGTAGAATGTCATTTTTTCTTTTGGGTAAGTACCTAGTAGTGGGATCACAGGATCAAGTGGTAGGCCTACTTTAAGTTCTTTAAGAAATCTCCACACTACTTTCCATAGAGCCTGAACTAGTTTGCTGTCCACTTGCAGAGTATGAGTGTTCCCTTCTCTCAACATCACCCCAGCATCTGTTGCTTTGGGACTTTATGATGTGAGCCATTCTCACTGGGGTAAGGTGATATCGCAAGGTAATTTGCATTTCTCTGATGATTAGCTATGTGAGCATTTTAAAAATGTATTTGTTGGCCATTATCTATCTTCTTTAAATATGTTTCTTCTCATGTCACATGCCCAACTTTTGATGGGGTTGTTTGATCTTTTTTTGGTGACTTGCTTGAGTTCTTTGTAGATTTTGGTAGGATGTGACTATCTTATCCCATTCTGTAGGTTGTCTATTTACTTTGCTAATGGTGTCCTTGGCTGTGCAGAAACTTTTTAATTTGGGTCAGGTCCCATTTATTATTTATTTTTGTTATTGCTGTAATTGCTTTTGGGATATTTTTCATAAATAAATTTCTTGCCTAAGCCAATATCTATATGACCATTTCCAGCATTTTCTTCTGAAATTCTTATAGTTTCATATCTTAGGTTTAAATCTATTAATCATTTTAAGTTAATTTTTGTGAATGGTTTGATGTGTGGGTCCTATTTCAGTTCTTTACATGTGATTAGACAGTTGTCCTAGCACCATTTCTGAAGAGGGATTCTTTTCCTCTGTGTATGCTTTAGTTTGCCTTTTCAAAGATCACATGGAAATATGAGGCTGGTTTCACATCTGGATCCTGTGTTTTGATCCATATGTCTATGTCTCTATTTTTATGATATTACCATGCTGTTTTGATTACTATAAACCTATATTGTAACCTGAAATCTGGTACATCTTTTTTCTTATTACATATAATTTCATTGGCTATTTGGGGTGTTTTATGATTTCAAACAAAACATAGAACTATTTTTTCGAGATCTGCAAAATATGATTGCTATTTTAGTGGAATTACATCAAATCTGTACATTACTTTCAGTAGCATAAACATTTCATTATCCATGAGCATTACATGTTTTTACATCTGCTTTTATCCTCTGCAATTTCTTTTCTCAGTGTTTTGACATTGAGATGGAAGTACCCCCCCAATTCATTCTATGTAGCAGATACCCTCATGATACCAAAGAATACAAGAAAAAAAGAAAACTAAAGACCGATATCTCTAATTAATATAGATATAAAAATTCTCAATAAAATCTTAGCAAACAGAATTCAAGTGCTCATTAAAAAAAAAAATTCATTATTACCAGACAGCCTTTATCCTCTAATACAGTGGTTCTCAACCTTCCTCATTCCGTGGCCCTTTAATACAGTTCCTGTGGGTCGTGACCTACAGGTTGAGAACTGCTGCATTTAATAGATGCAGAAAAAGGATTTGACAAAATACAGCAGCCTTTTTCATAAGAACAGTTAAGAGAATAGGTACACATGAGACATACCTCAAAATGGTAGAAGCTATCTATGCCACACCCACAGCTAACATCATATTGAATGTAGAAAAATGGAAAACTTAGAATGGGAACCAGACAAGGATGCCCATTACTGCCACTACTATTCAACATAGTGCTAGAAATCCCACCTAGAGTGATCAGGCAAGACAAGGGCATCCACATAGGGAAAGAAGAGATCAAGCTATCGTTCTTTGCTCATGATATCATATGCATATATTATACCTAGAAAATCCCAAAGACTCAACCAAGAGACTCCTGGGATTGACAGCAAATAAAGCAATGTCTCAGGTTACAAAAATCAATGTATATACATCAGTAGCTTTCACCTGTAACAACAGTCAAGCTGAAAATGTAATCAAAGACATAGTACACTTTATATTAACATCAAAGAAAATGACATTTTTAAATATTCTCTACTACATTTATTTGTGCTCTAAACCTTATTATTTCCTCCTTTCTACAACTTTAAGTCTATAGTTTGTTCTGTCTTTTCCCCCTACTTTCTTGAGTTGTAGAATTAAGGTGATTATTTGAGATCTTTCTTCTTTTTTTGATGTTGAATGTTGTAATATACTTCCCTTTTAGCACCTCTTTTACCACATCCAGTACATTTTGGTATGTTGCGTTTTCATTTTCATTTGTCTCAAGATATTTTCTAACTTCCCATTTGATTTCTTCTTTGATCGATTGATTATTCTGGAGTGTATTGTTTAATTTCCATGTACTGGGGGATTTTTCAGCTTCCTTTTGCTACTTAATTCTAGTTTCAATTGACTATAGTTTAAAAAGATACTTGATATGAACTCAACTTCTTAAATTTGTTAAGATGTGTTTTGTGATCTAGTCTATATATTTTTCTGTGTGTACTCAAGAAGAATGTGCATGGATTCCTCTGTTGTTGGTTGAAATGGTCTGTATATGTTTATAAGGTTCATTTGGTGTATAGTCTGCAAGTATTCTTTTCCCTTATGGCTCTTCTGTCTGAATGTTCTATCCATTATTAAAAGTAGAAATTGAAATCTCCTACTGTTACTATGTCACTATCCATTTCTCCCTTGATTTCTGCAGATGTTTGCTTCCTATCTTTAAGTTTTCTAATGTGTGCGTACATGTTCATAATTGTTATTTTATCCTGGTAAATTGACCATCTTATTATCATATAATGTCCCTTTTTTGTCTTTTGTGACAGTTTTTGACTGATATGACTGTTTTTTTATTTTTGCATGAAATACCTTTTGTTTCCCTTCTTTCACTTTTAACAAATATGTACTTACATCTATAGACTCTCATGTAGACAACACATAAGTGTATCTTTTTACAATCCAATCAGCTACTTATCTTTTGATTGAAAAGCTTAATAAATTCACATTTAAAGTAATTATGAATACTGAAGGACTTACTGCTGTTTTGTTTATTATTTTCTGTGTGTCTTTCAGTGTTGCAGTCCTTTTTCTCCCTATCATTTTTATGTTTCATTGATTTTTTTTTGTAGTGACTTACATTGATTCCTTTTTCATTTATTTTGTATGTATTTTATAGCTATTATCTTTGGTGTTCCCTTGAGGCTTGCATAAACATACTATAGTGATAACAATCTTTTTAAAGCAAATAACAATTGAACTACATTCACATACAAAAACTCTCTATTTTTACTTCTTTCCTCCTATGCTATTTATGTTATTGATAACACAAATTTCACCTCTTGTGTTATGTATCAATTAATATATTCTTGTAGTTATGATTATTTATAAAATTACATATAAGTATTTATACTTTTGTCTTCTAACTTCTCTATTAGAATTTAAAGGAATTTATGTACCACCATTACATTATTATATTATTTTTGATTTTTTTATTAGTGAACTTTATACTTTAATATGTTTTTATCTTGTTTATAATCTTTTATTTTCATTTTGAAGCATTTCATTTAGCATTTTGAGCAAGGCAGGTATATTGAAGATGAATTCCTTCAGCTTTTATTTGGCTGGGTAAATCTTTATCTCTTTTTCATTGTAGAAAAGAGAGTTTTTCCAGCTATACTATTATTTTTATTTTATTTTATTTAGCCCTGTGAGTATATCATTTGACTTCCTTGTAGCCTGCAAGGTTTTTGCTGGGAAAGGTGCTGATAGTCTTAGGAGGATTTTCTTGTATGCGATGAATTACTTTGCTCTTCCTGCTTTCAAAATTCTCTTTTTCTGTGACTTTTGACGATCTGATTATAATGCTCAGAGTGTACAGTTTAGGTTCATCTTATTATCTTATTTGGGATTCATTCGGCTTTTTAAATCTGGATGTCCATTTCTTTTCTTTAGATTTAGGACATTGTTTGTCATTATTTAAATAAGAAGAAACAACACTTTTTCTTTCTTCTTCTGAGACTTCTAAAATGCATATAGTGGTCCGCATACTGGTTTCTCATAAGTTATTTAGACTTTCTTCACTCTTTTTTACTTTTTAGTATTTTCTGTTAGCTCCTTTGACTATATACTTTCAAGGGACTCTAATTGATTCTTATTTATTCTTAAACCATTCTGTTGTTAAATTCCACTAGTGAATTTTTCACTTCAGTTATTGCATCCTTCAGCTCCCGAATTTCTGTATGGTTCTTTTTTATATTTTACATGCCATCCATTTTTTGGAAATTATTATTTTGATCATGCACAATTATTCTTACATAACTGAGAATATTTAAAATGATAATTTTGAATCTTTTGTTAGTACTCTATCTACGTTTGTTTCTTTAAGGTTTGTTTCTGGGAAAGTGTTTTGTTCTTTTATTGAGTCATGTTCTCCTGCTTCTTGGTGCTTCTTGTAATTTTGTGCTGGTAGACACACATTTGACAAAACAAACCTTTCCCTGTCTTGATATACTGGGCTTGTATCAGGTAAGACCACCATCTATTAGTCCAGATAGAGAATCTGGGCATCTCAAAAACCACTTTCTGTGGTTGTATCCTTTCTGGATTAGTGCCTAGATTAGATTCTTAATTAGAGTGATATTCTTTTTTCTTTTATCAAGAGCTGGCAATTCCTTGTTCTCTCCAGTGTTTTCCTGATGCATCATTGGTCTTCCAAACAGTAGTAACCCACCAGCCAGTTCTTGTTTGTTCTCAGTGGCCCCAGGCATCTAGTTTCCCAGCGTCTGTCAGTTAACCAGTTAAGATAGTGGTGGATATATATGTGTGGGTTTGTATGTGTGTGACTCTGTATATGTGTGTATACAAAAATATATACATTTCTATACCAAAACTCAATGAGTAATATTTTCCTAAAGATTAGCGGCAATATGATATCTGAAGTTATATGAACTTTTCATATTTTGCAGCATTAAGGGTTTGATCAATGCCTTACTTTAAACAAGACTTGTATGAATTTATCATGTCACATTATGTATCAGTC
Organism: Galagoides demidoff; assembly: GCA_963574575.1. Taxonomy (NCBI): domain Eukaryota; kingdom Metazoa; phylum Chordata; class Mammalia; order Primates; family Galagidae; genus Galagoides; species Galagoides demidoff. Next base: position 8,389 of record CAUYQV010025702.1, on the reverse strand, counting down.
ACTTAGAAAATATTGTTTCATTTAGTTATACAGATATTTGAAATGTTGGCCCATTATTATATAATATCCAAGATAATTATTTATTAATATTTTCACCAAGTGGGCAGTGCCTATTAATCAATGGGTGGGGCACTGGCCCCATATATCAAGGGTGGTGGGTTCAAACCCAGCCCTGACCAAACTGCAACAAAAAATTACCCAGGTGTTCTGTAAGGTGCCTATAGTCCCAGCTACTCTGGAGATTGACATAAGAGAATCACCTAAGCCCAGGAGTTAGAGGTTGCTGTGACCTGTGATCAGCACTCTACCAAGGGCAATAAAGTGAGACAGAGTCTCAAGAAAAAAAAAAAAGAAAAAGAAAAAAATTTTTTTTTCACCAAACATAGCAAAAATGTCTTAACTTTATTGTGGTGAATATAAGTTTTCAAAAATTAAAATTTTCATTTGATTGGTGAATTTTATCATCAGCAACAAATAGTATAAATTATGTTCTTCAAAATCATAGATTCCCTTTGTCTTCTTTAAGAACATATCTGGGAAATATGCAAGTTTGAAAACCCATATTTGATCTTTCAGTCATCTTATCAAGTGAAAATAGTGACCTATGAAAAAGCAGCGTGTTCAGATTGCAGGTCAGTTGCACATGGTGTTTTTGAGACAGCGATTATACTTCTCTATGCTGCAAATGTGTCTTACGTGTACATCTCATTTCATTACACAGAATATTTAAAAAATTTATACTTAAGCATTGGAATTTAATAAAGTTAGTAATTTCTACAGTACTTCAAGGACATTCTTAAGTGGAAATTAATGTTTTTTTTCTAAAAGGACATGCCCATGAAAAACATAATGAATATCAGTATAAATATGTGCTATTGCTTTGATCTGTACTAAGCAGCAAGAGTTTTTATTAGACACTAATTTTATATTATCAGTGCATATATTAAGATAGTAAAACCAGAAAATAACATCTTAGCATTATTGGGAAACTACTTTTGACATCAGAAAGTCCCTGAAAGTTTCTCTGCATACCACACTTTGAAAACTGCTAGCATGAGCTGCTAAAACAAATAGAGACGATCAAATAATATAAAAGTTTATACACAATGTAATTATCAAGAACAGTACTTTTCAACTAGGGGGCAGTTTTTCCCCTCAGGTATCTTTTGGCAATGTCTGAAGAAATTTTTGGTTGCCATGACTGGGGTCAGAGGCATTATTGGCATGGAAGGATGCTAGTAAACATCCTATAATTCACTGGACAATCTCCCACAATAAATAATTAACCTCAAAGATCAATAGTGCCAAGGAACAGAAAACTCTGGTATTAAGATGGGGGTGAAAGGCAGGAGAAAATGGCTGTCTCCTCCAGAAGTTTGTCTAAGGGCTGAGTCTCCTTCTATCTAGTTTGCTAGCATTCCTGAAGGGGTTGTTCTTGTGCACAGAATGAGTGTTGGCTCACTGGAATAGTGTCTACCATGCAAGAGGTATAGAAAAGTAGTTGAGGACAAGGGCACTGGCTCCTAAGTAGATTGTGTGGCAGTTACATACATCTTTTCCTTTACTTCCATTCCATAAGGACTTGACCAAATGGCCAGCCTAAGACTTTGTCATGGAAAAAGGGCATCTATTTAAAAGGAGATACAGAGAGTGGGTTCTGGGGAAACACTGGCAATATCTACCCTCGTAGGAAAATGTTTTAAAACTTTTGACTGGATACTCAAAGGAACCAGAATGTCTTTAATCATAGGACAACTCAGTAAAATTCCTTTTTTTATATAACAAGATATTTTTTAAATAAATAAAAACCAACAAACACAGTTCTTGTATTTTGCAAACACTAAGTTTGCAATGGATTTGCTGTTCACTTTTTGGAGGCAGTTAATTCCACGGGGATCTAATACATAGACTTGCCCAAACAAAGAACATGTTTTTTGGGAGAAGCCATCTATTTCTACAAAATATAAATCATATATCTGACTGGTTTGTGGAACTTATCTTGGGATTCATTAAAATGGCTGCATTTAAAACTTGAAAAAGAAAGGGAAGATATTAACGTACTGTCAAAATCAACAAGGTCTAGATGATGGCCCCTTGAAAGTCTTATCCCTGTAAGCTAGTAAACATTTATAGCTAATTTGAAATGAGATGCTTAATTACATAATTTCATTCCAATTAAACTGCTAATTAATTGACAGGGCATCTTTGAGTACTTTACACAGTGCAAGTAAAAAGAAGCCACATCTTGAGCCCATTACCTCTGAACCTTTGGGAGAGATCGATAAATAACTATTCAAGAGGTTGGAAACAGAGTTTGTAAAAAAAAAAAAAAAAGAAAGAAAACAAGAGGCCAGCCCTGGGAGATCCAGGCTGAGGACCTTCCCTGGGTCAAGCTCCTTCAAACTTTGTCATCAGGCTCTTTCTCAAGAGAGGGTAATGAAAAAAACACACAAAAAAGCTCTCACTGAGCTTTTAATATATGCTCAGCCATGTGCTAGGAAGTTGGAAATGAAGCATATGACACTAGGTATCCATCCACTCTTGGTTTTAAGAAAGAGGGCTGTTTGGGAGTTAGGTAGGTATCGTTGCGATCTCCCCAGTCCCTAACTCAGATAGGTTTTACCTCCTATCTTTCCATCTCTGAGCCTTATTCTGGGGACAGATCTTCAGTTTCAGCTCATCTACCCAGAGAGTAATAAAGTCTGTGTTAACAGTGAAATGAATTCCAATTTGAAATTGATTTTTCATAATAAAATATTAATTTTACTATTTGCACATCTCAGTTTATTGGAATGGAAAGACATAGGAAGAAGCATCGATTCACATCACATGTATGATGTAGTTGTGACTTCACTTGCCTTTACTAGAGAAGATATTCCTGGAATGTGTCTTTTTTCATCAGTTAATAGAGAAGCAGAAAACTACGGGGCAGGCAAGAGGGCTGTCTAGTGACTAAAGGTTAGTGTTTGCTCAAGGGTCTTTCAAAATCATTTCAGAAAATTCTCAAGGGCTATGCTATCACATTTTTATAGCTTATAATTGCTTTTATTTTCCTAAAAAGAATAAAGTAAGTTCAAGTGCAGATTTATCACTTGACCTAACAGTTTCACATGGCTTATCACCTAGTATCATCACCTGGTGTCTAGCATCATGCATCTTTATTTTAAAACTATTCTTGGGACAGATAGGTTTCATCACAGTCATACCAGCTGTTTTCCTTTTTTCTGGTTACCTGTACTGAATAGCAACAGAAAACTATCTGTCTAATTATATGTTCCTGGGCATGAAATTGTTAGCAATCACCTTAGTGAATAACTGACTCAAGAATTTATTGCTGGCTCAGCGCCTGTGGCTCAATCGGCTAAGGCACCAGCCACATACACCTAAGGTGGCAGGTTTGAATCCCCAGCCTGGGCCCGCCAAACAACAATGATGATTGCAACCAAAAAATGGCCGGGCGTTGTGGCGGGCACCTGTGGTCCCAGCTACTTGGGAGGCGGAGGCAGGAGACTCACTTGAGCCCAGGAGTTGGAGGTTACTGTGAGCTGTGATGCCACGGTACTCTACCCAGGGGGATAGCTTGAGGCTCCGTCTCAAAAAAAAAAAAAGGTCACAGCCTTAAAAATGTGGCTTTTTAGAATAGCATTTCATTAAAATTGTTACTTTACACGTGCCTGTCATTGGTGGTAATGGCCAAAGTTACTAGATTTCTGAGTTTCTTATAAAGTGTGAGCATCTGCTGACTGTAAGCACAATCAGCCTTCTGAATTCAAGTTGGTTGTGTTCAGAAGACCTTTTTTCCCACAATTAGGCGACTAAGGAGTAAGAACTAGCTGTAGAAATGGGTGGATGGGAGTTCAATAAAGAACGCTGATGAAATGATACCCTGAAGCCCTCTCCCTGCTGCATTTCCTAAAGCTTAGGTTAAAAATTAAAAATATCCTCCTCTTCTTTCTCAACAGGTCTTTTATCTTTTGGAGTAAAAGAATCTGCTTGGGTGAATAAAGTCTTCACTGCTATTAACATCCTGGTCCTTCTCTTCGTGATGGTTGCTGGGTTTGTAAAAGGAAATGTGGCAAACTGGAAGATTAGTGAAGAGTTTCTCAAAAATATATCAGCAAGTGCCGGGTAAAATATTGGGGGGTTTTCCCCCCTCCTTTTTTTGGGGGGGGGTGTTACATTTTTAAAACGTGTATGTGAAAATTTTCCTCTAGGGCAGTGGTTCTCAACCTTCCTAATGCCTTGATCCTTTAATACAGTTCCTCATGTTGTGGTGACCCCCCAACCATAAAATTATTTTTGTTGCTACTTCATAACTATAATTTTGCTACTGTTATGAATCGTAATGTAAAGATCTGATATGCAGGATGTATTTTCATTGTTACAAAGGGTTCGCAACCCACAGGTTTAGAACCGCTGCTCTAGAACGAGGTGTCTTAAAGTTTTTGCTTTCGAGAGTTTTTCCTTAGGGGCTGTTCTGTCCCGATACCCTTCTCCTCTATCCCTCCAAATGTAAAGTTATAGGTATGTTCATTGTCGCGACCCTGCTGCTGTCTGTTAATTCCCAGTCTCAAGCTCTGGTCCCTGTTCAAAGGAAGCCCAGAGGAAGAGTCTAACCACTGGAAGAACTTGATCTTTTACCCCCCTGATCTGTCACTATTAAATAACAATGACTATTTTTTACGTATTTTGCATGCATCTTTTCTTGGGACCACCATTCAGTTTCACTGTATTCTTTCAGTCTGCAAGTGATTTTCAGAGCTTGTCTTTTAGAGGATGTTATTAGTTGCACAAGGAAACGTAAGATTACAAAAATATCTATTACATAGAGTGAGGTACATACACAAGCTCGGACAATTAAGTTTGAGAACTTGTCCTAGAAAAAGTGCTACATACTTCCTTGCTGAATAGCACTGTGCCCCCAGATGGACAAGGGGAGTCCTTCGAAGGTAACCATGTGGTATTCAGTAATGAGGTATGTAGACTTTTTCTAGGATGAGTTTGGAAACTTAATTGTCTGACCTCATATATTGTTTATTATCATTCTGATGAGGGAACAAATTAGTATCCTCTGATTTCTTATAATTTATAATAAAATATTTACTTAAGTATTGTTAAATTGAGCATGGGCAATTTTGTTTCACGTTTTCAAGTTTCTTTGAAATGCATTTTAAAGGTGTGTAATCGGCCTTACTCCCGGCTTCATGAGTTGCTGAATAGATTCTCAAAGGAAAAAGTGTCCAGGAAAGGAGGTTTCTCGTCTTTATCTCAGAGCATTGCGTGTATGTGGAGTCTGTCTGTAGAATCCTGTGTGGCTGTGGGTTCCAGTCAGTGTGACCTGGGCTGTCTGCACATGCCAGCTGTCAGACTCTAGTCAGGTGCCACTGACAGGAGAGGTCATTTTTAGGGGACGCCACATTCTCCAGGACGGGGTGAGATGTGGTTTTATATAATGCATCAGCTTTAGAGGCCTGACAGATACAACAGCCTTCCAAGGACATAGTGAGAGACAAACCACCAGCAGGAGCAGTTTTCTCTGGAAATGACTTTCCTATGTGTCTGTTCTCTTCCTTAGAGAGCTGCCTTCTGAAAATGGAACGAGTATCTTTGGGGCTGGTGGCTTTATGCCTTATGGCTTTGCAGGAACTTTGGCTGGTGCTGCAACTTGCTTTTATGCCTTTGTAGGATTTGATTGCATCGCAACAACTGGTAAGAATGGCTTCCTGGCTCTTCATGGAAGGGAAGGTGTTCCTGGTACGACATGAGTATCAATGTGTAATGGCCAGAGGGTCCACGAAAGAGAGGGATTTGGGCTGAGAAGGGCACTTGTTGCTCCAGCTGTAACACCTACTGTATATGACAAAAAAAAAACTTAGTGCAACTCACTGGGCCTTGGTTTCCAAATTTAGGAGAGCACTACCAACTGCTCAGATATGATGAGGATTACCTAAGTGAATACATATGAAAAAACTTTGCAAGCTATTGAATACTTTATAAATGTTACTCATAATTATTTTCCTTAACCTTCTTTTTTTTTTTTTTTGAGACAGAGTCTCACTTTGTCACCCTCAGTAGAGTGCCATGGCCTCATAGCTCACAGCAACCTCAAACTCTTGGGCTCCAATGATTCTCTTGCCTCAGCCTCCCAAGTAGCTGGGACTGCAGGCACCTGCCACAATGCCTGGCTCTATTTTTAGAGACAAAGCCAACCTGTAAGCTCAGGCAATCCACCTGCCTCGGCCTCCCAGCATGCTGGGATTACAGGCATGAGCCACTGCGCCTGGCCTATGCTTCACCCTCTATCTGGACGTGCTGTCCAGTCATTAAGAAATGACTCATAAATGTGCATAAATAAATGTTCATAAATGATCTCTTCTTTAGTTGGACAAAATACAGGGTGGCCATAAAATTGGAACTAGAGTGTCATATAAATAGATGAAATAAGTTTTACAGAAAGCCTTCGTATTTAAGGACTTAAAGAATGCCATAGCAGTCATTGAGTACCACACTAGAAAAAAATTTTTTGCTCCTGGGGCCATGGTGTTTCATTAGGTCAAGATAGGGCAAAAGATGTGTGAGTCGTATGTGCTTCCTGAGGTCCCAGGCTCAAAGCGAGCATAAGTTAAATCAACTCACATGGCAATTAGCATGTTAATATCTGTGGCTGAATCATTCTCTAAATGGATTAAGACTGCTGTTCTGTCTCTAAATGCTATGGGCCGTGTGTGTGTGTGTTTCCTGGAATCAGGAGACCCCATAACTCTTCCTCCCCTTCTCCCTCTGCAAATTGAATTTTTTTTTTGAAATTAGATTTTTATATAATAGCAATGTGCCTTCAAGAAGAAAGGAAATTTCATATAAAATAGATGGATCAAGCTAAGAAAACAAAATGAACAAATGCAGAGATGAATTACCATGGAGAAGAAGAAGAATGTCATGTGGATTAAGTTCTTTACCTGTGAATGTTTGATTGAAACATACAGATCTGTTCGTGTTTCTGCAGGTGAAGAGGTCCGGAACCCCCAGAGAGCTATCCCCATTGGAATCGTGACTTCCTTGCTTGTTTGCTTCATGGCCTATTTTGGGGTCTCTGCGGCTTTGACGCTTATGATGCCCTACTACCTCCTAGATGAAAAAAGCCCCCTGCCTGTGGCATTTGAATATGTCGGGTGGGGTCCTGCCAAATACGTCGTTGCCGCAGGCTCCCTCTGCGCCTTGTCCACGAGGTACTTTGTGCTGCCTTTGGGGCAAGGTGGTTGGGTCCTATGAGATGTAGTCAGTGTCTAGGAAAATTGTTCTTCTACGCTTTACAAATATCCTGACATCAGGAGCATGTTACACCACTAAGTATTCCCTGAATTTGCTCAATTTGCTCAGAATTGCCGTATATCCTGAATTTGGTAAAAAAGAGAAAAAAGAATAGCCATAAAAGAGTCTTAAGTGTTTACAGAAACTCTCACCTCCACATCAGTTAAGAGTCAGATTTTCAAGGTGTTACAGTGCCAGGGACATCCTGAGACTGTGTGTGCAGCGCTCACATTTTCTGCTCTCTCTGCACTTGACTCTGTGGAGTGGAAGCCGTGTGAGATACTGAGACTTTTTCCTCTTAGCCCCAATCAAAGTGAACTTGGTCTAAAAATAGATATTATTCTTTTTTTTTCTTTTTTTTTTGAGATGGAGGTTCAAGCTATCTCCCTGGGTAGAGTGCCATGGCATCACAGCTTATAGCAACCTCCAACTCCTGGGCTCAAGCGAGTCTTCTGCCTCCACCTCCCAAGTAGCTGGGACCACAGGTGCCCGCCACAACGCCCGGCCATTTTTGGGTTGCAGCCATCATTGTTGTTTGGCGGGCCCAGGCTGGGGATTCGAACCCGCCACCTTAGGTGTACGTGGCTGGTGCCTTAGCCGATTGAGCCACAGGCGCCGAGCCTAGATGTTATTCTTGACAGTGGAAATTCATGTCTATGTGAGGGGGAAAGGTATTTGAATCTCAAAGTGTTGAGGTAATTTCTGGTAGCTGCTTGTTACAATACAAGTTCCAGCTCATTTCTCAGGTTTCCTGAGCTGCCCGCTTCACAGTAACATGGGATCAGAAGTAAGACATTTCATTCATGCTGTGCTGTGCCATAGGATAGAATATTCCTGCAAAGAGAAAATTAATTTATCTGCCTGGTCACTCATTTGATAAAGGGAAAATAATTTTCTAGAAGTCTGAAATTAAAAAAAGAAATCTTTTGATACAATTTAATGACCTATTTTTTCCCCTCAAAGTTCCTTGGATTCTTTTTCAAGATATTATTAAGTAGCAGTTAGACCTTTAATGGGAATACCTTCAAGTAATTTCCAAAGTCTGAACTGTGAAGACACCGCACCACCATGGCCTTGACAG
>CAUYQV010025698.1:0-10105 GCA_963574575.1 Galagoides demidoff | reverse complement strand
CAAGCTGTTGCCCTGAGTAGAGTGTTGTAGCATCATAGCTCACAGCAACCTCCAGCTTCTGGGCTTAAGCGATTCTCTTGCCTTGGCCTCCCAAGTAGCTGGGACTGCAAGCACCTGCCACAATGCCCAGCTATTTTTTTTTTTGTTGTTGCCATTGTTGTTTGTCATTGTTGTTTGGCAGCTGGATTTGAACCCGCCAGCTCTGGGGTATGTGGCTGGTGCCTTAGACGTTTGAGCTATAGGCACTGAACCTTAAGCATATTTTGTTCACTCAACCTGGACTGTCCTGTGCTATGGGGAAATCTAAAATGCCCCTTCTTCTGATCTCCATTTGATTTTCATTTACTCAACAAATAAACACAAAGCTTGGTGCTCCTGGTGGATTGAGCCTATAGCGGTGATTTTTTTTTTTTTTTTTTTAGACAGAGCCTCAAGCTGTCCCCCTGGGTAGAGTGCTATGGGATCACAGCTCATAGCAACCTACAACTCCTGGGCTGAAGCGAGTCTCCTGCCTCCGCCTCCCAAGTAGCTGGGACCACAGGCACCCCCCACAATGCCTGGCTATATTTTGGTTGTAGCCATCATTGTTGTTTGGCGGGCTAGGGCTGGATTCGAACCCGCCACCTTAGGTGTAGGCTGGCGCCTTAGCCACTTAAGCTATAGGCGCTGAGCCTATAAGCAGTGATTTTTAAGTGGTGTACTATGAGAGGCTCTTAGGTGTGCATCAAAAATTTTTAAGATTATTAATTAAGGCTCAGTGCCCGTAGCTCAGCAGCTAGGGCACCAGCCACATACACCTGGTTTGGCGGGTTCAAACCCAGTCCAGGCCTGCTAAACAACAATGACAATTACAACCAAAAAATAACCAGGCGTTGTGGTGGGCACCTGTAGTCCCAGCTACTTGGGAGACTGAGGCAAGAGAATCGCTTAAGCCCAAGAGTTTGGGTTGCTATGAGCTGTGATGCCACAGCACTCTACTGAGGGCAATACAGTGAGACTCTGTCTCAAAAAAAATCATTAATTAAATTATTATTATTATTTTTTCCCCTGAGACAGAGTCTCACTATGTCACCCTCTGTAGAGTGCTGTAGCATCACAGCTCACAGCAACCTCAAACTCTTGGGTTTAAGCGATTCTCTTGCCTCAGCCTCCCAAGTAGCTGGGACTACAGGCACTTGCCACAATACTCGGCTATTTTTGTTGTTGTTGTTCTTGTTGTCATTGTTTAGCAGGCCTGGGCTGGGCTCCAACCAACCAGCTTGGGTGCACATGGCCAGCACCCTAACCATTGAGCTATGGGTGCCAAGCCACTTAAATTATTTTCAGAAGAAATTCAAAGCACAGTAAGATATTCTTTTTTTTTTGAGACAGAATTTCACTATGTCGCCCTGGGTAGAATGCTGTGGCATCACAGCTCACAGCAACCTCAAAATTCTGGGATTAAGCGATATTCTTGGCTCAGCCTCCTAGTAGCTGGGACTACAGAGGTGTGCCACAATGCCTGGCTATTTTTTGTTGCAGTTGTCATTGTTGTTTAGCTGGCCCTGGCCAGGTTCGAACCCACTAGCTTTGGTGTATGTGGCTGGTGCTGTAACCACTGTGCTACAGGCGTCAAGCCTTTTTTTTATTCTTTTTAAAATCTACATAATTTAAGTGTGCCATGGAAGTTTACCTGTAGGTTCAAGTGTGCTATGAGATTAAAAAAGATTAAAAAACACTGGCCTAAAGTTTCATACAAACAGTTTGTGTTTCCAGGACCCTCTGGTCAGTGTTGTTAAGTAAATAATAAAACATCTGGCATTTATCCAGCTCTGACCACATTTGTTATCTTATCTACAGTGGAAATAGAGGCTCAGAGAGGTTAAATAACTTGCCCAAAATCACACAGCAATGAGCAGCTGGGTTTTAAGCCCAGGTATGCATGACCCATTAGGTAACCTCAAATGGAAAAATTTTTGATTTCTTGTTTCTCAAAGGGGCGGGTTCTATGGGAGAGGATGCTACAGGCATGCCTGGTCTGGGGTTCAAGTCCTTGCCAGGAAATCAATTTGAGCCAGGATGGGTAGAAAGTGACACCATCTTACCTTCCTCATTGAAAATCCCTGGAGGGGACTGCTGGGGTGGGGGTAGGGGGTACAGGCACAGGCTGCAGACCAGCCAGAACAATCAGGTTAACAGAAGGACAGGCTGAGGATCCGGGCTAGTTCAGTGCTCCAGTTTGTAGCTGGCCTAGGAAGGGCCTGGCCTGAGACCTTGTGGGCAGCCTGTGGTCATGCTGGCATTCCAACGGCCTGCCTGGCATGTGGGGAATGTCCCAGGAAAAGTCTCAGCCTCTAGAGAAGCTCAGAAAAGGGACATGTTCCTAAATAGGATGGGTGGGTGAGTGAGGGGTGGGAGATGGTGTCTGTAGAGAATGCAGAGGATGGAGAGTTGGGGTCTTGAGGATGGATGTTGTCACCAAAGCCATGCCCCAACTGTGTGCCTAGCTCAGAGTTCTATGAAACTTGGTCTTTGGTGGGAGGTGGCAGGTGTGGAAGCCACACTGACCTTAGAACCAATGACCTGGGCTCTGACCCTCAGGGCTGAGCTAGCCCAGAGTTGCCCAACCTCTCTGAACAGTTCTTTTTTGAGACAGAGTCTCACTTTGTCACCCTCAGTAGAGTGCTATGCCATCACAGCTCACAGGAACCTCAAACTCTTGGGCTCAAGTGATTCTCTTGCCTCAGCCTTCCAAGTAGCTGGGACTACAGGCGCCTGCCACAAGGTCGGGCCATATTTAGAGACAAGTGTCTCGCTTTTGTTCAGGATGGTCTCCAACTTGTGAGCTCAAGCAATCCACTCACCTCAGCTTCCCAGAGTGCTAGGATTACAGGCGTGAGCCACCATGGCCCACCTTCTCCTTGAACAGCTCTTTGGACTCTGCCCCCCACCCCTGGCTGGTGGAACCAGAACTCTGGCTTCCTATGCATGGCCAGAATGGGAACGTGGCCACTGACTTGGCGACAATCGCTGAGACTCATGTGGGTCACAGCAGTGGGTGCTTGAGCCCCAGGGAGGGGCCTGGGTGGCCTTCTGGACAGTGGCTCTGGGGCCCTGCTCTGGAGGGCCAGGCTGCAAGGCCTTAGAGACTCTCTGGGTTGGGTGTGTTGGGGTCTGCAGGCTCCACCCCAACTCCGGTTAAGACCCGGTTCCTTCTCCTACCTGTCTGCCTCTTGGTGACTTCAAGGCTCCGAACTCGCCTCAACCAGCATCTATCTGCGCTGGGGTCTATGCAGTCTGTGAGCCAACCCCAGGCCTGGCTTGTCCTTCCTCCCACTAGGCTGGAGTTGGGGGGTATCCGAAGGTTAAGTGGTTGGCGCCAGGAGCTGAGGGTGAGTCCTCAGGCGGCGGCGCTGCGGGTTAGGGCGATGGCACTGGGACAGCGGATTGCTGCAGAGGCCGGGCGAACCCAAGAGCCAAGCCTCCCCCTCTGCCTGCCCCTGGTAGGGGGGTACCCAGAGCCGCAGAACCTGCTCCCTCGGCCCCGACCCCTCCCACGCCGAGCCGGGGTGGGGCGGGGCTTTGCGGCGCTGACGTCACCGCGCCTATAAAGCTGCTCAGGCTCTGCGGGCCGGCTTTGTGGAGAGCTGCGGAGGGAGAGCGCGGGCTGAGGTAGCCGAACAAAGAAGCAGGAGCGCCGCCGCGGACCCGTCACTGACCACCCGGGGCCGCGCCGGCCTCCCGTTCGCAGCCACCATGACCGCCAACGGCACGGCCGAGGCGGTGCAAATCCAGTTCGGCCTCATCAACTGCGGCAACAAGTACCTGACGGCCGAAGCGTTCGGCTTCAAGGTGAACGCATCGGCCAGTAGCCTGAAGAAAAAGCAGATCTGGACGCTGGAGCAGCCGCCCGACGAGGCGGGCAGCGCGGCCGTGTGCCTGCGAAGCCACCTGGGCCGCTACCTGGCGGCGGACAAGGACGGTAACGTGACCTGTGAGCGCGAGGTGCCCAGCGCAGACTGCCGCTTCCTCATCGTGGCTCACGACGATGGCCGATGGTCGCTTCAGTCCGAGGCGCACCGGCGCTATTTCGGCGGCACCGAGGACCGCCTGTCGTGCTTCGCGCAGACCGTGTCCCCAGCTGAGAAGTGGAGCGTGCACATCGCCATGCATCCGCAGGTCAACATCTACAGCCTGACCCGCAAGCGCTACGCGCACCTGAGCGCGCGGCCAGCGGACGAGATCGCGGTGGACCGCGACGTGCCCTGGGGCGTCGACTCGCTCATCACGCTAGCCTTCCAGGACCAGCGCTACAGTGTGCAGACCGCCGACCACCGCTTCCTGCGCCACGACGGGCGCCTGGTGGCGCGCCCCGAGCCCGCCACCGGCTACACGCTAGAGTTCCGCTCCGGCAAGGTGGCCTTCCGCGACTGCGAAGGCCGTTACCTGGCGCCGTCGGGGCCCAGCGGCACGCTCAAGGCTGGCAAGGCCACCAAGGTGGGCAAGGACGAGCTCTTCGCCCTCGAGCAGAGCTGCGCCCAGGTCGTGCTCCAGGCGGCCAACGAGAGGAACGTGTCCACGCGCCAGGGTGAGTGGGGACGCTGACCCCGCCTCTCCCAGTACATGCACAAAGCGCACCCCACCCGCGGCCCTCCAGCCTCCCGCCTTTTCTCGACCGCGGTGCCGCTGCAGTCTCGAGTGGCGTCCGGTGCGCCCACGCTAGGCTCTTGCCTGGAGGAGGGGGCGAGGGGTGGGGCTTTGCCCGTCCTCCCGCGCCCATACACACCTCCCAGCCGAGCTGGGGTGGTGGGCTCCCTAGGCCCTGCATAGGCGCAGCTGTAGGTGCCACCCTCCGAACCCCCAGCCCAATCTGGCTTCTCCCCGCGCGCGCGGATCCCTTGAATGGGCGGTCCCAGTTCTTGGGGAGGGGCGCCCCTGGCCCATTTCCTCATTTCTCTCCTAGCCCCCCGTCGGTGGGCCTTTAGCTCTAGGGACTAGGCGAGGGTCTCTACACGCCCTGGGCGCGTCCCTCCCCCCTTTCGCGGGCTGGGTGGGGGAAGTTAGCGGGGCCTTTGATCGCGGTTGGGTGCGCTTCCACTCCGCCTGGCCTTCCTCCACCTCCTCCGGCTGCCGGGCGGGGTCGGCCTCCGCTAGGGGGTTGCCCGGAGTGTCTGCCCTTCCCCCAGCCCCTCCTCCCGAGTCTGTCCTGCGCTCGAGGCCGCGGCCTTTGTGAGCAGGGGGGCGGGTCGCCTCGACTGGGTCCTCCCTCGCCCCCTTTGTCCTGCTCGGTCTTTTGCAGATGGGAAAACCAGATGCGGCGGGGCGGGGGAAGGGATCGGCTTTTGCCGGCCCCCCTGCAGTGGAGCCCCCGCACCGCCCCCAGGCCTTGTCTCAGGGCCAGGTCGGGAGGCTACCAAGCAGGCGCCTTCCCTCCTCGTGTGGTGGCCTGGGAACGGCGTGGCGCGGATGGCCGCCCTCCAGGCACCGCGCCCTACGCCCGCTGCGCGCGTCTTGGGCCAGAGCGCTGCGCTTCGCTCCTCTGGCGACCCAGGGCTGCCCCGGCGGGAGCTGGGAGACCCCAGCCTGGCTCCCTCAGGAAGCGCCTACCCTCGGGTGAACCCATCCCTAGGGCTCTCGCCGGGAACAATTGACTGCAACTCGATCCATCCCCTCCAGGGCCTCCCGCAGACACTGCCATTTGCGGCGGCCTGTGTGCCAGAACTGAGCCCCCTCAAGTGAGCCTCCGCGTTTGCTTCTCACATCCCCCGCCTAGGCTGGTTCTCCCTCCACCTCTGGAGTCTTCTTCCACTCCTTTGAGAAGAGGCTGTTGATTGCCACAGCCAGAGGGGCCTGTGGAGATCTTGCGCCCCTGAATGGGCAAGTTGGACCCCAAACCTTAGAGATAGCTGGATGGAAGCCCGGTCGCGGTTCCCTCCTTTTTTTCTCCCTCCCGGTAGAAGGAGCCCTCCTGATGGCCGCCCTCTTAGTTGTGGGCTCTGCAGAAAGGGCAAGACCCCCACAGCAATGGGGGTGAAAGTGGAGGCCTGGGTGAGGTGATGGCTGTTTTGTGCCTGAGATTGCTCTGTTAAGGCCATAAAGGTGAAGCCATCTGCCCTAGGTGATGGCAAGTAAGAACTGGGTGTATTTGACTGAAGAATGGGTCTTACATGGATTTCTCTCCTCCTCCCTTTTCCTGTCCCTGGAAGGGTGGGGTGAACAGAATCCTGCCCTTGTTCAGCAAACATTGGGCCCTTGCTAAGGGGGGCATGCTGAACCATGAGCAGATGAGTAGTGGGGTTTACATACTTGGGGAAGTGATGAAGTGTCAAGGTAAAGACTGAGGAACAGGAAGTACCTTAGGCTCCCAGATTAAATGAAGGGCTCCTTTCTGAGAAGGTTGTTTGGCCTGAGGATAGATAGAAGGTATAGCACAAGTCAGATGTGTGGGATGGTGTTGCAGGCAGAGGGTTCAGCCTGTGCAAAGGCCTTAACACAGGAAGGCACAGGAATCCAGTGTGAGTGGGAGGAAGCTTGTGAGTTGAGAGATGGCACTGGAGGGGCCAGCAGGGCCACAGGACCCATCATAGGTGATCAGCACAGAGATAGGCTCTTGCCTTCCAGCCTGTAGATGCTGCGGCAGCTGATGGTCCTGGGGCCAGGAAAGAGCAGAGAGCCTGGGGGTGTTTTTGGCGAGCCTGAGCAGATCCCCCCTCTTTAATAAAGCTTTTTGGAGGCATCATGGTAGTGATTCAGGCTGATGGGGCAGGAGGAGCCAGAAACTAGACTCAGGAGAGGTGTCAGCTCATCTTTGAGTCTAAAGGGACATGGAACTGGGGGTGGTGGTGGGAGCTTTGCGGTCTGAGGCTGGGGCTCCACTGGCCTCAGATCTTGAGGTCTTTGTCTTCTCTCCATGTCAGCCAACCTCCAGGACTTCCAAGGAACAGGAGCCTTCACAGGTGGGAGTGGGGGTGTGTGTCTGAGAGGACATTTTGGACAGGCCTGCGTGGCAAGAAGGCGGTGTTTCTGCTTCCAACACATGTGCTGGAAGTGCCAGCCAGGAAGGAAGAGGCTGGGGCTTGCAGGCTAGGGGATGTGAATCATCCTTGCAGGCCTGCACAGGCTGGGCTGGTGGCGGTGGGGTGTTCCCAGAAGAAACTGCAACCTACTTCCCAGCCTCAGTTTCTCCATCTGTGAAGTGTGGGTTCCAGGCCCCCTTGGGCTGCCCCAGGGTTGCCAGGCTGCCTGAGTGAGTGCTTTTTTGTCCTTCCACCATCATGCCCCAAGTGGGGTCTCTTCCCTGCTCCTCAGGATCCTCACCTGCCCAGGCTCAGACTCTGCACTACAGCTCACCCCATTTCCCATCTTGTCTTGTCTCGTCTCGTCTTGCAGCTGTCAATGTCTTCTGCCAGTCTCCTTGCACTCTGGCAGCTCATATCGGGCCTTGAACCTACTTAGCCTGCAGGCTGGCTAGAGAAGTAACTTGTCCCAACAATTCTGGACCAGGCTGGTTGCATTGGGCTTTGCAGGATGTATAAGAGTTCTCCCTATGTGATGGGACATTCCAAGCCTGGAAAATGGCTTGCGTAAGGACATAGGAGGAATTTGAAGTGGTCAGGTACTTGTAAGAGCTGACTGGAAAGAGGGGAGGGGAGATGAAGCCATAAATAATTCTAGACTCCCTTCCCTAAATGAGTAGGGGAGGGGGCTGCCTATTTTGAACATGCCAGGGGAATTTGGGAACTGCTGAGGCCTGAAAGGGGGAGATGGGAAGCTCGGGACAAGGGAAGCCACCAGGAAGGAGGATGGGCAGGAGCCTCTGCATCTCCTGGCTCCCTCGGGCTCCTGTGACTCAGGTTTTCTGTGCTGCTGTTGGTGAAAAGAAAAATCCTGAAGAAAACCCTGTTTCCATAGTAACACACTCTAATTAGAGACTTCAAGGCCAAGTGGGGCCTTTCCCGCCTGAGCAGGGCCTTGGAGCCAGGAGGGGCCCTGCTGAATGGGGCGTTGGCTCCTCTACCCTAGCTCCTTCCCACTGGGGTAGGATGGTCTGGTATCTACTTGACACCAGTGGAGAGGCTGGGGCCCTTTTTGGCAGGTATGGAAACTGAGGCAGAGTGAGAGGAGGGCACTCATCTGAGGGTGCTTGGCCCCTGCTATGGTAACACTTCCCTGGCTGGCCTGGGCTCTTCATCAGACCAGTTTGAGACTGAATGCAGGGTCTGAGTACCTGAGCAGATGGCCACAGTGTTGTGGCTTCCCTGGGTCTTCTAACTAGAGGTGAGGTTGATGTTAATTTCAGGGAGCTGCTGGGAGAATAAGGCTGATGTGTGGTTCATGTGGCACAGTGGCCGCCCCCACCTGGTGAAGCAGAGCTCAGTGATCAGAAGTCTCCTTTGTGGAGAAGGAGCTGCTTGCCCTCCTGTGTGTGTCCTCAGCTGGGCTATGAGTGCCTTGTTTATTTGTCGGGCTGTGTGGGGACAGACCCTCTACTTCCTAGGACAAAGCTATGCCAATTCAGCTTCCCCTTAGCCTTTCTTCCTGGGTAACCCAGAAGAACCTATGTCTTTGCTGCTGCTGGGGTGGCCTCAGGGAGCTTTCCTCTGGCCTGTTCTCTTTCTTCCCTTGTATCAGCTGACACCCCCCCTCCAAGCCCTGGATGTTTGGTTCCATGTGGCCAGGGCAGGCTGGGGCCCCTATGGTGGCTTTGTACAGAGCAGGGTGTGACAGCTGTACGCGTGGTTGTGCAGGCCCTCTGGGCACAGGGAGGGCAACTACCATGGGTGTGGTTTCAGTGGGGGTGGTAGTTGTAGTGCTCCTGGCTGGGCCAGGAGAGGCCTCAACCCCTCTGTGCTCCCTGGGCTGCGGCCCAGGTCCAGTTCCTACTCACCCCAACCTCTTCTGGTGATTGGTGGGTACAGCTCACCAATAAGGTCTAAGGGGTGGCCACTGTAGTGGGGGGCAGAGATGGAGACTGGAGCTCAGGGGCTTCTGAGAGGGGCTGGGTTAGGGCCCTACACAACCTATGGATGTGGTGGGCCACCACCTTGGATCCACAGATGGGAGGGTGGGTGCCTGGGAGGAAGGAGGGTATGACAAGAGGGCTGCCCACCTCCCCTCCTGAGAGTCACCAGCAGGACCCCTTACTTTCTTGCCCTGTGACCCTAGGCAAGGATGTGCAGCCCCCTCAGCCTCAGTTCCCCTCTTTATGAAGTGGGGTCAAGGTCCTTACCATGTGGTGCAGCCATGGGGAACACATGATTAGGTTAGGAGGGAGCAAACACCCTTCAGACCCCTGGGGGTACTTGAAGAACGAGGGATGGGTCCTTTGGGTATGGGTGCTACCCTCCACCAGTCAGTCCCCTCTCATCTGTGGGCTGATGCCTGCTACTCACCACTGGAGTCCCTGCTTCATGAAGGTACCTATACAATGACGTGCTTGTCATTCCGAGCCTGGCAGATGCCCCTATGGCTTCAGTTCTTAGAATCCAGGGCACTTGGGAAATGTGAATTTGTTCTTTTGGAACCAAATGTCCCATGTCCAGGTTTTAACTGGAAGAATAAACTCAGATTTGCAAAATAATGTGGTTATAAGAGCAATTCTCGGGGTGTAGAGGCATAAAACCCTGGAAGCCACTTGAGTGTGGTTACATGAGATTATTTGGTGATGTGCAAACATTTGCAGGTGCTATATAGAAAATGGTTTGCAAACGCAGATACAGAGCCTGCATGTGTGGTGGCAGTGGGTAGGGATATGTATGACTTAATGTTTATGCTTTTATGATTTTCTAAATTTTCTGAAAGGAACACATGCTATTAAGTTTATTGTTTTTGTTTTGGCCGGGGCTGGGTCTGAACCCACCACCTGCGGCACATGGGGCTGGCGCCCTACTCCTTTGAGCTACAGGCACCGCCCAAGTTTTTTTTTTTTTTTAGGTAAATCATAGCTGTGTACATTAATGTAATCATGGGGTACAATGTGCTGGTTTTATATACAATTTGAAATATTTTCTTTTTTTTTGAGATAGAGCCTCAAGCTGTCCCCCTGGGTAGAGTGCTGTGGCATCACAGCTCACAGCAACCTCCCACTCCTGGGCTCAAGCGAGTCTCCTGCCTCAGCCTCCCAAGT
>CAUYQV010025697.1:0-12267 GCA_963574575.1 Galagoides demidoff | reverse complement strand
TGTAGTGACTCACACCTGTAATTCTAGCACTCGAGAGCTCACAGGTTTGATCTAGACCAGCCTGATCCAGTGTGAGACCTTGTCTCTAAAAAATAGTTGGGCATTGTGGAGGTCACCTGTAGTCCTAGGTACTTAGGAAGCTGAGGCAACAGAATCACTTGAGCCCAACAGTTTGAGGTTGCTGTGAGCTATGACGTCATAGTGCTCTACAAGGGTGACAAAATGAAACTCTGTCTCCCCCCACCCCCCAAAAAAAGAAAAAAGAAAAAGTAGTAATAAGATCATATATATATATACTTATGGCATCATACATCTTTGGGTTTCATATCATTCCTATGGAATTTGAGGCAAAGCTGGTGTCCATGTGACAAAGCAAGCGGAGTCTCAGAGATGCCACGTCTGAAGTCAGGTTTACATAGCTAATAAGTGATTGAGCAAAGCTAGCACCCAACATTCTAACTCTAGTCCTATTTTCTTGTCTGGAAAAAGAGTGGGAAAGGTTTTTAGTTCTGAGGACTTTCCCCTACCATCTATCAAGGATCATACTTGGCCAACAATAATTCTGTTTCTCTGATGTGAATTTGTTTCTCATGAAGGGAAGACAATTTCCGTTATTTTAAGTAGTCTCCACGCACCAACAGACAAGGTCCTATGTCTCAGCCAGATTGCACAATCTTTTCTTTCATTGTCTTTTTAGCTTCAAATTAAATAGAATATGGTAGTAAACTTTAGGGGTTGCTCAACAACTAAAATGGAATGTAAACATATATGAAACCCTAAAGAAAAGTCAATCTAAATTCATCTATTCATTTCAGCTCATTAGTCAACAATAAGTGAATGAAGCTGTAACAAGGTAACATGAGTCACTCACAAAATACCATATCCATCATTTTTAATTAGCACACCTTTTGTAATCTGAAAGTTTCCTTTCCATTTTAAAGGAGTCCTTCCAGCTGCTTTTTAATTTTTGTTTTGAATTCAAGATATAAGAATCCTAATTACAATTTGTTTTTTACTTTAGTATATTTTCCCTGTTTTAAAAGTGTCAGAAATGAGGAGAGGATAATCTTTCTGAACCAAGTAGACCCACGATAGAAAGAAGGTTAGAACTTTTGGCTTCGGTTCCGCAGTTATCACTCCTAGAAGACTTTGGCTCATCTAGAAGATACCAACCCCTCATTAGCTTTAATTCCCTCTTTTGTCTAGCTTTACTTTGAAAGCACATGCTGGAGCTAGATTGCTTGAGTTCACATCCTTACCGGTTGCCTGATCTTGGGCAAATGATCCAGGAGGGTCCACCCTGGCCACTGCAGGTGCGTGCTGTTTTTGTGAGGAACTTTTTTGCTTATCTTTGGTGTAATACATCATGCAGAGTACACGTAGCCCTTTCTTTTGCTAGCCAGCTTTTCTTAGTGTTTGTGTATTTAATGTGTCCTAAGATAAGTAACTCTTCTTCAATATGCATCCGAGAGGAACACAGTTTGGACACTTCAGTTTCCTGACTTCTGAAACAAGGCTGTTGTGAGGAGTGAATGGGCTGATACATGTAAAGTGCTCAGGAGAGCGCAGAGTGCATGGCTTTGGAAGTATTTGCTCTTGGTGGTATCATCATCGTCATCATCATCATCATTATTAATGCTATTATTCAATTCTTCCCAGCTGTCTACTCCTCTCCATTCCCTGATACCACTTCAATTCGGTGCAGCCATTGGCAAAAATTGTCAAGACCTTGGGTTTTGCCATCAGAAAATTTAGGTTTGAATTGTGGCCACTCTGCTCATCTGCTGTATGATTTTTAGCAATTTGCTCTACCTTTCTGAACTTCAGTTTCATTATCTTTAAATTGAGGATAATATTTGCTTCTGTTTCTGAGGGATGTTCTTCCACTTTGTCCGAGCCATTCTTCCCCGGCCTGTGCTTTCCTTCTATGCCCTCACTCAGGTAATTCTGACTCAAAAGCAAAATCCAGAGATCAATCGTCTCAACCTCTCCCTTTTGCAAATAATCACAGCCCTGTATCAGTCTGTTTCTTCTCTTTTTATTTTGGGTTATGGCTGTTTATAAAGATAATGCTTCTTTCTTGTTAGTCTACAAGATGCTGGAAGGAAGAACTCAAGTTATATTATTCTCACTCAAGTCACTATTGCTGATCAAATTGATTTAATTCTGTAAGATATGGGCTCCATGGGAGAAGCTATGAGTGCTGCCATAGAAATAAAATGACCACAAGTAATTCTAAAAATAAAAAGATACACCATAGCACCTCATCTCAGGGGTGCATACATGACCTCCCAAACTTCTTTTTCTCATTTAAACCATGTCCTTACAGCTAAAACACCTACTTTTAATGTTATTTCACCTAATCTCTAAATGCAAAATTATTTTCTATTGTTGGTATTTCCTTTATTTTCTGACTCACATGTCCTTCACCTCCAAATCCTGTGGAGAAACTTTGCTGATATATTTTGTAGAACTTTTCATTCATCCATACATCTGTTCATCCATCAATTCATCCATTCAACCATCCAACAGAAAATGGACAACATTAAAAGGTTTTTAAAGTGGTAGTAAGATAAATATATATTTCTGTCCTCCTCATTTCCACATAAAGGAAGAGTAGTCCAGAGCTATTCCTCCAAGCAGGGTTTATGACCCAGTATTCATCTGGAGCTGCTTGGCAATGTGGACCCATAGGTCCAGTTTGGAGCACCTGAATTAGGATCTACCTCTGATCCCCAGGGAACATACCATTGACATGCATGTTAAAGTCTGAGAAGCACTTGCCTTGGAATTTAAGAAATCTATTCATGGTTGTTCACTTGATCAATGTGCCCTCTCACTCAATGCTCTTATCACTCCCATCTGCATTGCTCAAATATTTCTATGACACTATCACTATGGTGGGATGGGGTAGCAGATTCTTATATCCAGCCACTTTATGCTTAAGTAGAGAGAACAGGCTCCTCGGGAAAGGATAGACCCAAAGAAAAGATTTCCTTCCTGGCCAAAATAGTGTTTCACAGAAATTTTTAGTAGAGTCAGACTCCATCTCATCAATGGTTATTACATTTTCAAGCTACATATTGTCTGATTTTAGTTTTTATGAAATTAAAATTACCCCAAGGAGCAGAAATTCCTTTCCAGAAGGAGAACTCTAGGGTGCTGCATGCAGTAGGGGGACACAATGGCAGTACCCATGGGATGGCGTGCAGAATGAGAGACACGGAGGGCACAAGGACAGGGGACAGATGGCATTGATGACAGAGAAGATGTTTGTGGCAAAGAAAAGTGAAGATTTTTCAGGAGTCTCAGGATGGCAACAGAGGGTTAAACTAAGAAGAGATTACCAGGGACTACATTTTGTGACCCCTTTACGTGTGTGAGAGATATTTAACTGAATTCTGGAATTCTGTTCTCAATGAGCTTCTTTATACATATTGACATTCCAATACTGAGCCAGGGTGTTTTCTCATAGGCTCTTATTTGAATTTGGCGCAAGTTTCTAAGGATGCTCATCTCCTCAATGAACCATGGTTTCTACTACTTATGTCCTTGTCTAGTTCCCTGCCATTAAATTTAGGCTGGCCCTATGGCTTGTTCTTGGCCAATTGACTCCAGGAAGAAGGACGGTTCTGAGCATCCTTCTAAGGCTAGAGTGTGAGAAGCCTTACCTTCTACCCTGGCTTTATGGAATGTTTTTATTATACAACTTTCATTCACTCTTTATTGACTTCTTCTTAATTGGTTAATTAAATATGAAATAAGTAATGCCTTAGAAATAATGAATGACACAAATAAGACTGCTGTCCTCAGAGAGCTCATAACTGATTCTTCCTATACTATGTTTCTTAACCATCATTTTTGGCTTCCTAGGACCTTAGACAGGACCTTAAATACCCACACCTCTATCTGTGCCAGCCTGCCAGTGTTATTCTCTGGAGTCTTACCTGACAGTCCACTCAGCACCAAATATAAAACCTTAAAAATACTATTACATTTTGTCTTTTTCTTGTCAAGATGCTAAAGTGATACATCCAGTGAGTTTGTAGGCACAGGGAATAGGTGAAGTCAGTGGGGTAGGGGAGATGATTGAGAATCATTAGAATATCTTGAGATCATCAATGAGGTTAGGATAGTGGAAATTATTCAGTACAAAATCTGAAAGATTGGAAGATAGTAAAATGTCTGGATTTGATATAATAAAGCAGAGAAGTCCCAGAGATGACCAGGTCAGAAGGTAGCTAAGAACTATGTAGGTGAAGTTGAGTGGGACCAAAGTCATTAAAATTTGGTAGTGAAAAGGCAAGATGTTGTGTGGTTATCCACAAAGACATAGCCTGAATATATATTTAAAAAACATCCTATTATGGTAACAAGTCTTGGGGTATTCAGCAAGATTCTGAATCAAATGCTAGACATTTCTGGTGAGTGAGGGGAAATGGCCAGGAAGGCAGTGGATGACTCCGAATGACACTCAAAAAGTAGAGTATAACTATCTGAAGATGGTGGAGAAAAAATATAAACCTCTATGGAACAAGAATTAGAACGCTTTACTCTCAGGTCTATGCTTAGTGGAATGTTCATTCATTCCACATTTTTTAAGCACATTAAGTGCAAAGAACTGGATTGGACTATGGGGGGAAAAATCAGCTTTCCCTTAGTGGTCCTTGGAACAAACATCCAGCGGTAAGTCAGCAGTTCTTCAGAAGACCCTGCAGAATAGCACTTATAATATAATTATATTTTTTACCACATAAAACAGTTTTCCACTGCCACTTTCTTGTTCATACTTACAGGAATTCAATTTCACAATCACTGTTTACATGGAAAGAAAATCAAGAAACATTTAAGGAAAACAAAGTAATCATTATTATTACCCAGCCATTGATTCTCGGTCTTTTTAGTGGCTAGTTATCAAGATAGCCGTCTTGTGATTTTGCTCTTTGTCTTACCCCTCCCGTCAACTTTGCTGACATTTTCCTCATCAATATCTCCACTCTTAGAGGGCAAATAACAGAAGAATCAAGAAATAATGTGACTATGTTTTGTTTCTCCCTTGGTATAATTCCTTCAGGTCTGTTATCTCACTTTGCTTTTCTTTTATCATTTGTTGTCTCATTGTTTCATTTGCCTGAAACTTCATAAACACCAAAGTCACCAGGTGGGACAGGATGGTTACAACACAGAACACTGGGCTGCAATCTCAGAGAATCTGCTCTAGTAGGTCTGGGGTACAGTGAAAAAAATTTGCATTTTTAAGAAGTTCACAAGTGATGCTGATGCTACTGTTCCAGATACCCTACTCTGAGAAGCATTGGTATGTAGACTTAGGGGAACAAAGGTTTGATTCTGGAATAAACCTAAATATGTAGCCTTATGCCAAGTACTTAACTCTTCCACTTGGTTCTTTCATTAGTGAGAGAGATATAAAAACATTTTCTTCATCAGGAGTTGTAATTATCAAAGGAATTAATGTATGTGAAGTAAGTTTGTAAATCCACAAGTCTGTAATATGGAAAACTTTCCCCATTTGAAAATGCGAAATCTGAGGAGAAAATTTAATTAATTTTTAAATATAAATTATATACTAATTGAGAGAGCTGAGAAATGGGAATGGAAAATAGATCTCAATTTTCTGACAATAAATTCAGTGATTTTCCTCCCACAGTCCCTCAATAAATAAGGCTGAACATACATAGCTCATGTGAAAAGATTTAATTATATTACTACTCCACCATTGATTTACTCCATATACTTGAGCAATTGGTGGAAGATGGCCACATTTTTAATCTCCAGCCTATTCTCCTTATGGAAGCTCAAGATTCATAGAACTACCTGACTTACTTGAATCAATTGCCTTTTCTTAAATATCTCCCACACATCTGAAATTTGAAAATTTCAAATTATTGACTTCCTTCCCCACTTCCACTCCTAGATTCCCCCAGATAATGCCACCCACTTCTAAATGTCTCAAGCTGAACTATTTTCTTTCCCACATCCCTCATATTCATCCATTAATCAACAAATGCCTGTCTGCCACCATCATTTCTGCCCTTAAATATTGCAAAATTCTCCATATGGGGTCCACACTTCTGTCGGTCGTATGCAAAGCAGCCAGAGTTATCTTTTTAAACTGGTTATTGGGCAGGGTTTCTCTCTTTAACATTTTTTTTTTCAGACTAATATGAGGGTAGAGATGATTCGTTTACATTGTTTGTGTTTGTTAGGTAGAGTTCAAATTATAGTTGTGTCCTTCACCAAGGAGGTGTGCCATATACCCTTACATTGTACCTGTTAGGTGAGTGAACACCAATCCCTTCCCTCTTCCCCTTTCCTTACCAATTGAGTTTAATTGGTTTTTCTTTTGTGTCTATTTTTCATCTACTTATTTCATTCATATTAGTATTGAGTAGTACACTGGATATATACTTTTCTATTCTAGGGATACTTTACTAAGGAGAATGTTTTCCAACTCCATCCAGGCTACTACAAAAGATGTAAAATCTTTAACATTCTTTCTCCAAAGGCTTTGCATTGAAGTTAAGATACAACCCACCCTCTTTGTGATGTTCACAGGTTCACCACTGTTCACCAGCTTCTTGCTATACCAAATTTCCTCCTTGATCACAGCAATTCGTTCATTCTGCCTTTCTTCTTCTCCTTCTCTGTCTAAAAAACATTATTTTTACTGTCTTCTTGGATATTTAATAATGTATAGATACAAAAGAAAAACATATGACAAGTGCATAGGTCATAAAGTAATGAAATAAATACCAATAAACCCATTGCTTTATTTAAGAAATAGAAATTTTGCTATATCTGGATTTTCTTCCCCATCCAAATTGCTGACCCTCATATCATTATTCTTAGAGGCAAACATTTTAATTTTTTTAAATAGTTTTTCATGTATATGTGCATACTATATATGGTATACATGATATCTATGGTATATATGAGATAAATGGTAGAGTGATCTTTAATAATTTGCTTTTTATCTTCAACCTTTGCCTAGGGTATATTACTTTTGTAGCTATATATCTCTAATTTCCTCTGCTAGATAATATTCCATAGTGTGAGTCTTGTAACAATTTAACAACTCATTCTCTTTTTGATAGACGTTTGAGTTGTTTTGACTTTGTTACTATCAACAATGCTACTATAAACTTTTCTTTTTAATATTACTCCTGGTGCATACGGGCAAGAATATATGATTAGGAATTACATTACTGGATTATGGAGAATACAAATGTTCTTTACACTATGGGACCAAAGTTTTTTCTAAACAGTTCTACCGATGTACAGTCCTATAGCAGTGTGAGTCCACTCTGAGTTTCATCTACTCCAACCATTGCTATTTCAGATTTCCTATTTTTTTTCCCAATTTGGTAGATATAAATTAGTACCTCACTGTGTCTTAATTTGTATTTTCCTGATCAATAATAGATTGAGCATCGTTTTCTACTGTGGTAAATAACACGGCATGCATTCCATCTTCTTAACACATTTCTAAATATTTAGCATAGTCTCATTAACTACATGCATATTGTTAAGCAGATCTCAAGAACTTTCTCATTTTGCACTTATAAAACTCAGTACCCATTGAACAGCAACTCCTCCTGTTCCCTGCCCCAAGGCCCTGGCAACTATCTTCTACTCTCTGCTTCATGAGTTGGACAGCTTTAGTTAGACACATCACGTGGGTGGAATCATGTAGTATTTGTCCTTCTGTGACTGGCTATTTCACTTAGGATAATATCTTTAAGATTTATCAATGTCCTCACATGTTATGAAGAATTTCCTTCTTTTTCAAGACTATGTAATATTCCATTGTGTGTATTTACACATTTTCTTTACCAACTCATTTGCTAATAGACTTTTAGCTTATGTAAACATCTTGAATCTTATAAATAATGCCACAGTGAATATGGGATAGGTAATATCTCTTCAAGATTCTAATTTCAATTCTTCTGCATAAATATCAGAAATGGAATTCTTAGCTCAAATTTTTTCTATTTCTAATTTTTTGAGAAACTTCCATAATGTTTTCCATAGTGGTTATGCTATTTTGAATTCTCACCAATAGTATACAAGGGTTTCAATTTCTCCAAGTCCTCACCAATACTTGTTGTCTTTTATTTGTTTAACAATAACCATCATGACAGGTGTTAAGTGATATCTCATTATAGATTTGATTTACCTTTTCCTCCTAATTAATGGCATTGAGTAATATTTTTATATATCTGCATACCATTTGCAAGTCTTCTTTGGGGAAATGGAAATGTCTATTCAAGTCCTTAGCACATTTTAAAAATCAAGTTATTAGTTTTCTTTATTATTTAATATTATGATAAACTTATATACATTCGAAATTAACCTTTTATCAAATATTTAGTTTGCAAAATACTGCTTTCTTACATTGGTTAGGTTGTTTTTTACCCTGTTAATTGGACATCTGGTTTTCCCACCAGTGTATATTGAAGAGACTATACTTTCTCCATTGTGTAGTCTTCTTACCCTTGTTGAAGCTCATTTTATCACATATGCATGAATTGGGGAGAAAATGTGTTTATCTTTATACTGGTATCATGTGTTTTAATTACTATAGCTTTGTAATATGTTTTGTCAGAGAGTATGAGGCATCTAGCTTTATTTTTTTTCGCAAGATTGTTTTTGACTATTCAGGGTGCTTTATGATTGTATATCAATTTTAAGATTGTTTATTCTACTTCTGCAAAAAATTCTTTTTTTATTAAGTCATATATACATAGATAATGAATGCATTTATGTTTTTGTGGGATTCAATGTGTTGATTACTTGTAAAAATTAAAGTGCTTACATCCTACTAATTGACATAGCTTTCACCTCATTTACTTAATCACAGTGTTAAGACATTTGTGTTCAAAACTTGATAGATTTGACTTGTACCCTTGCAATATGCTCCATAGGGTATGGAGTCCCTAATAATGGTAGTCCAACCATTAACCCTACCTCTATCAAACTACCCCCATCCCTTCCCTTTCCCCTCCCCCTTCCCTCCTTCATTCTGGGATATAGTTGTGATTCATCTCTCATATGAAATTGTGAGTGATTATAAATTGGTTTTATAGTAGTACTGAGTATATTGACTATTTTGTTCCCATTCCTGAGATACTTTACTAAGAAGAATATTTTCCAGCTTCATCCATGTAAATATAAAAGAGGTAATGTCTCCATCTTTTTTAATGCTGCATAGTATTCCATAGTATACATATACCATAATTTATTAAACCATTCATAGGTTGATGGGTACTTGGACTTCTTTCAAGACTTGGCAATTATGAATTGAGCTGCAGTGAACAACCTGGTGCAAATATCTTTGTTGCCAAGTGATTTTTCTTCTTTTAGATGTACACCTAGTAGAACAATTGCAGGATCAAACTTCAGGTCTACATTTAGGTCTCTGAATGTTCTTCAAACTTCTTTCCACATGAAAAAATGCTCATAATCTTTAATCATTAGAGAAATACAAACCAAAACCCCTTTGAGATATCATCTAACTCCAGTAAGAGTGGCTCACATCACAAAATCCCAAAACTAGAGATGTTGGTGTGGATGTGGAGAAAAGGGAACACTTCTACGCTGCTGGTGGGAATGCAAGCTAAAATGTTCCTTCTGCAATAAATTTCATTAAGATTTTTCTAGAGATTGCATTGGATCTTAGTTCACTTGAAATATATGTGTGTGTTAGCAATAGTAAGTCTGCTAATCAACGAACATGAGATATTTCTTCAATTATATCTACCTTCTTAACTTTCCTTCATGAATGCTTTAGAGTAGGCATCCTCAAACTATGGCCCACGAGCCACATGTTGCCCACCTAGGACATTTATCTGGCCCGCTGGTGTTTTTGCTGCTGCTGCCTATCCTGCTTAGCAGCAGACTCATCCTGGGGCCTGCAATCCAGCCCTCCAACACTCTGAGGGACAGTGAACTGGGCCCCTGTTTAAAAAGTTTGAGGACCCCTGCTTTAGAGTTTTCAGTGCATTGGTCTTTCACCTCCAAGTTATATCTATTCCTGAGTATTTTGTTTCTGTGCTATTGCAAATAGAGTCATTTTCTCAAGTTTTTAATTATTTATTTTTAATGTATGCACCTGAAATTGATTTTTACATGTTATTTTTTATCCTACCACATTGTTGACTTTGTTTAATTAGTTCTAACAGTATTTTTGAGGCATAAAGTTTATGTCATTTGCAAACAGAGACAGTTTATTTCCTTTCTGATTTCAACATCTTTTACTTTGCTTTTTTTGCCTAATATCTCTAGCTAGGCCTTCCAGGATTATGTTTAACAAAAATAATGAAGGTTGGTGTCTTGTCCTTATTCCTGGTCTTAGAGGAAAAAAATTCTACTTGGTTTTTATCATTGAGTATGATGTTAGCTGTAGACTTTCCATGTATGTTTTTCTATTGTGTTATTATTTCTGTTCTCATCTTTATAGTTACATTTCTTATGCTAAATTTGGGCTTAATGTTTTTTTCCCCCTGTTTCTAGTTAATTGAAGAATAAAGCTAGGTTTTTTATTTGAGATCTTTCTTCTTTTTTAATCTAGGCATTTACTGTTATAAATGTCTCTACTAGTACAAACAGACTTGTCCAATATTGTACTAATATGTGTACAAATATCATTTGTCCAAAGATATTTTCTAATTTCCTTTCTCTTTCTTCTTTGACCCACTGATTGTTCACAATTATGTTATTTAATTTTCACATGACATTATGTTATTTAACTTTCTAGTGTTCCTTCTGCTATTGATTTATGATTTCATTCGTTGTGGTTTGAAAAGAGACTTGGTATGATTTTAATTTTCAGAAATCTTTGTTAAAAGTTTTTGCAACTTAGCACATGATCTCTCCTGGAGAATATTCTGTGTGTTTGAGATGAATATGTGTTTTGTTGCTGTTGAGTGGAAAATTCCATTTGTTCTACATTGTTGTTCAAGACCTCTGTTTCATTATTGCTGTTCTGTCTGAATGTTCTATCCATTATTGAAAGTAGGACACTGAAATTTGTTATTGTTTTGTCATCTGTTTCCCTCTTTGGTGCTGTCAATGTTTGTTATATATATATTTGTGTGATCTGATGTTGGGTGCATATATATTTACATGTTTTCTTGGAAAATTGACACTTTTGTCACCATCTGATGTCTTTGTCTCTTATGACCATTTTTGACTTAAAGTCTATTTTTTCTCATGTAAGTATGGTCATTGTTGCTGTTTTTCTTACCATTTATAAGGAATAACTTTTTCCATTCATTTACATTTAGTCTGTGTTTATGTGTGTGTGTCCTTTAAAGTGAGTCTCTTGCAGACTACATACATATAGTTAGATATTGGTGTGTGTGTGTATGTTTTATTAAATCATAGCTGTGTACATTAATATTATCATGGGGTACAGAGTGCTGTTTCTATATACAATTTGAAATACTTTCATCCACTGGTTAACATGGCCTTCATGTCATTTTCTTAGTTCTTGTGTTAAGACATTTATATTCTACATTTAGAGAGATTCACAGGTATCCTTATAGGATGAACCATAGGCGTGATCCCACCAATCACCTTCCCTCCACCCATCCTCCCCCCTCCTCTCCCCTCCCACTCCCCGCACCCTATGTTCTTGTGCTAAAATTGGGTTATAGCTTTCCTATGAAAAGTATAAATTAGTTTCATAGTAGGGCTGAGTACATTGGATAGTTTTTCTTCCATTCTTGAGATACTTTGCTAAAAAGAATATTTTCCAGCTCCATCCATGTAAACATGAAGGAGGTAAAGTCTCCATCTTTATGGCTGCATAGTATTCCATGGTGTACATCTACCACAATTTATTGATCCATTTGTGGGTTGATGGGCACTTGCTGGCATGGTTGTGGAGAAAAGGGAAGACTTCTACACTGCTGGTGGGATTGCAAACTAATACGTTCCTTTTGGAAAGACATCTGGAGAACACTTAGAGAACTAAAAATAGACCTGCCATTTGATTCTATAATTCCTCTACTAGGTATATATCCAGAAGACCAAAAATCACACTACAATAAAGATATTTGTATTAGAATGTTCATTGCAGCCCAATTCATAATAGCTAGGTTATGGGAAAAGCCCAAGTGCCCATTGACCCACGAATGTGTGTATGTTAATCCATGCAGCCACTGAGTCAGTTTGGATGTTTGTCCCCTCCAAATCTCATGGTGAAATTTGATCCCCAGTGTTGAATATGGGGACTGTGGGAGG
>CAUYQV010025696.1:0-30839 GCA_963574575.1 Galagoides demidoff | reverse complement strand
CCCTTTTATCCCCAAAATCTCTTAATTTTTTAGATTTTTTTTTTATAACACCCCCCCCCCCCCCCCCCCCGTAGACCCTCACTGAAATGAACTAGAACTCCTGGAAGAAATGGTTGATTCTAAGGCTAAAAGCAGGGAAAGTATGACATGAATCTGGAATATATATTCTTGTATTTAAAACAAGAAACAGCTGAGAATGAATGGGGAATGTTTTTCACAAGATCAAGGAACCTAGTTTGAAAGGGCTCCTACTGGCTTTATTTGGTCATCAAAAGGAACAGTGGCAGTATTAGATTATTACATACTTCATTTTTTGAAATTCCATGAGTCTATTTTGTGTTCAGAAAATACAAAAGTAAAAGAAACCAAAAAGCCAATTAAAAACAATAGATGCAAGCCAGCTGGGGTGGTTCATGCCTATACTCTAGCACTCTTGGTGGCAAATGTTAGATGGATCCCCTTGAGCTCAGGAGTTCGAGACCAGCCTGAGCAAGAGTCAGACCCACATCTCTACCAAATACAGAAATATTAGCTGGATGTTGTGGGGGGAGGGCACCTGTAGTCCCACCTACTTAGGGTTCTGAGGCAAGAAGATGGCTTGAGCCCAAGAGTTTAAAGCTGCAGTGAGCTGGGATAAAGCCATTGCATTCTATCCTGGGGACCCTGTCCCAAAGAATAAAACCCCACCATATATATAGAAGCAACTCCCAATGTAATACCTGATTCGAATAAGGATCATCAGTGGATGCTAAAACCACTGGACAAAAGTTGTGGGAAACAGAATATTATTCATGAGTTCTCAGAATATCATTCTTTATTGATTACAGAAGGCTATATTTTGAACTTAACACCCCATATGCAGTTTTCCAAGTTGCACAGTGTTCCCAATATTGAAAGGCTGCATCTTCCAGCATTCACTGAGCACACCACCTGGATTACAGCTTATTCTGTCCCTGCCACTGTGCTAGGTGTTAGATGAACAAGTGCTAGTTGAGTAGGAACATATCCTCTGTCCTGGGGGACTAGTCAGGGAATATAAGGGCTCTCTATATTTTGGGAGATGACTTATGACCTTCGGAGATTGTGATAAAAGTTGTGGGACCACTTCCTGTAAAACTCCCCAAACATATCCCCTATGTCCCTTCTCCCCCCATCCATAGACTTTCTGCTAGGGTCTTCAGGTACAGACACATACACACACCCATCTTGGGAAGGACACAGGCTTGCAAACACATGGTCCCAGCAGTGGTAGAAATGCTGATGGCATTAGAGCTTGTTCTCTCTCCTTTGGCCACACCCAAAGGGTGCCCCCTGGCTACACTTCCATGGGGAAGCTCAGATCTCCCCCCTCCCCATACACACACAATCATAATCAGCAGGTCCTGGAGATTGCTGTTATTGGAATCTTGGAATCCACCCCATCTTTCCTCTGTTTGCTGCCAGGCTGCAAGGGAGTTCGCCTGGGCTTCCAAGTCAGCTGAGTTCCAACCTGCTCTTTTATTTCCCAGCTGCTGTAACCTCTTTCTTCTATCCCTTTCTTTTTAAAAGGAGGCCAGTAATAGTCCCCACTTAACATGGCAGAGATGGAGAGTGTAAGGCACTTGCTACAGTGCCTGGTCTGTTGAAGAACCTAAATGGGAAGTATGAGGATGATGCTATTGTTAAACTTACCTTAGTTCTGGTCTCCTCCATCTCTTGCCTACTGCAAAGCCTGCTACCTGTTCTTTCTGCCTCCAGCTTTCCTCCTCCTACTCCATCTCCTGCTGTTAGAATGATCACCCTGCTTAAAATGCTCAATGGCTTCCCTTGACTTAGAGTCTAACTTGCAGACAGATCTACATGGCACAGCTTGCTGTCCATGTCCGAACACCCCATGCCATTTTACCTCTTTCTTGGAACTGCTTAGCAAGAGGAAAATAGGATTATATATCGTGTTAGGATGCCAGTTCTTGGGCAGGGCAGGTGACAGCAATTCCTCCATTGACTCCAGAGGGTGCATTTCTCCCCGTGAGGCTCACTTATCCCCCAGTAGGTGGCTCTGCTTTCTCTTGTACTTGGAGAGTAAGGTACTCTTTTTCCCTGCATGATTAGTTTCCAGCACTGTTTCAAACTTAGAATCACCTTGCTTTTTGACTTTTGGGGTGCACAGTTGATGTTGCTAGGGGCTGTTCTAGCAATATATGGTACAAATATTTTATTTCTTTGTGAGGAATATGGACGAGTATAGCAGATTTCATGGGTTTGATTTTCCAGGTTTTCACTGGGTATCATGTAACCATACCTAAACTTCCTGTCCTCCTTAGTGCTCCTCTGAGGAATAGTTGTGATGGTACTTTGCACATTTTAAATTGCTATTAAAATAACACTTTCTCCTCCTTTGTTACACTAAAAGCAAAAGTGAACTGACATCAAAAAAAGATTGTTTTGCTTT
The DNA here is from genome assembly GCA_963574575.1 of Galagoides demidoff. Classification (NCBI taxonomy): domain Eukaryota; kingdom Metazoa; phylum Chordata; class Mammalia; order Primates; family Galagidae; genus Galagoides; species Galagoides demidoff. Next base: position 28,408 of record CAUYQV010025696.1, on the reverse strand, counting down.
CTTGAACATTTCTTTCAAACTGTTTTTAAAGTAGTTTCCCCCTGCGATTGTTTGACTTCATTGCTGTACCTTGAGATTTTTTAATGGGAAATTATTGTTACTAAAACACATTTGAGTACACCTTCCCTTACGGATTAAATGTTGGGTAAAAGGCGCTCTTTATTGATCATGGTTCACTGCAGAGTTGATAGTGTGGTGCCAGCCAGGAATCGAGTTAATAGTAAGACGGACTCCTGTGCTTTCAACACCCTGCCTGAGTTGTATTCTACTGTTTACTATGAAATGCAAAACTCATTCAAAGAAAACTAAGTTTTTATTTCATTGCTCTTATATTTTATGGCTTCCAGGGGCTCTTTACGAAGGAAGTAAGTATAGCCATACAATGCTTTGGGAAAAACTGTGCATGGCAACCTGTTTTGAAAACACTGTTTTTCACATGAAATAGATTTTGATATGGTAGGAACTCATGCATGCTGGGAATCCCGTGTCTTTACAAATATTTTTAAATTCCAAATCACCTCTTTTCTGTTAATGGACAAGAAATGGTTTAACAGCTGCCTTGGGGTAGCTTACAATGTAGATGTATGGGTTGTTACTATATTCTTTCCCTAACACCTTAGAATACGTGTTTTTTTTTTTTTTTTAAATATTTGGAATTCATTGGGATCCAGAAATCTTTGACAAACAAACATGACTATGAGAAGCCTTTTTGTTTGTCAAGAAACACATGTACATGGCGGCCTTCGAAGTCGAACTGTTGTCATAACGATAGTGATTCCCATGTGTTGTTGATGGTGATTTTAATTTTGTCCTTTAGGAAATGGTATCCTAAAATATCTTTTTTAAAAATAGAGTTTCCATGTTTGGGGGGTGGGCACATGCATGCATAAGAGATATATGCTGTGATTTTAATTAATCATAGGTAGCCATACCTTTAATAAAAACCTTCTTAGGAAATGAGGACCATTGCATGATGACTGTAGTTTGTTTAATTTAAATTATTATTCATTTGTTTTAAAATCATCACTATCTTTTTAAAATTTTTTTATTAAATCATAGCTGTATATAATCATCACTATTTTATAGAACTTTCTGCACTGATGGAAATGTTCTATAATCTGCCTTATCAAATATGGCAGTCACTAACCGCACATGGCTGCTGAGCACATGTAATGTGATTAGTGCAAGAAAGCAATGGAATTTTACATTTTTATTGATTGGAATTTATATAGTCACCATTACTTGTGACTTCCATATTGGGCAGTGCAGTTTTAAAAGCTTCCCATCCTCAAGTAATAAGACACATGTGAATGAGTCTGTATTTTGTGGCACTTCATAAAATTTACTTTGCAAAACTCTAATGCCTGATAATTCTTCCAAGTGAGAACTTGTGTGCCTGCATGTTTGTGTATGTCTATGGAAAAGATTACTCAAAAAGACTGTTAAGAGAGCTGACATGTCTTGAATTAAATGAAAATATACCTAGTTAAGTTTACTCATGGTTTCTTTTGTGCGAAACAGAAATTAGTATCTAAGTCATAAGCAGCACAGAGAGGTGTTCACATGTTATTGCATGTGCAAGAGCCACTGCTGTTCTGCCATCCCAGCTTTGTTTTATTTCTAGAGATTGTTTTTGCCAGCAGATGAATGTCCTAAAATCAGCAAGTTCAGCAGTGATGCCTATTTTGACAGTTCTATTCTGGAGTGTCATGGTGTATTTTATTGTCCTACCCTGGTCTCTGAACACATATGAAAGACAATTACTGAACCTAGTCATTAACCTTGGACATGAATAGCTCAAACTGAGCCTCATTTTGTTAGACTCAGCCTGTGCCATTTTGATATGTTGGCAGAGTTTGCAGCGGACAACCATCAGATAGGAAATGAGAGTCATTAGGTTAGAAACAGACCCACCCAAGTCCACTTATTAATGTGGGTAGGAAATTACAACTGGTACAGGAAACAATTTCTGAAAATCTGCATTTACAGTTTTCATTGATTCTTTATGTTTCCATGACTTTTTGGGAGATACCATGTTACGAATATGTAACTTCCGTAAATAGGAGCAGCTTATATTTTTGTATCATCTCAGAGCAAGTGTAGACATTTTATTTTGGTCCTCATAACAGTTGGTGAGTTTATAGGTATTATATTTATTATTACCACTTTTTCTCAACTCTGAGGAGACAAGTGACCTGTCCAAAAGTACATGGCTAATAAATATAGAGGGTACCCAAAAAATGTATACAGGTTTTTTTTTTTTGGAAACAGAGTGTCTCAAGCTGTGGCCCCTGGTAGAGTGCTGTGCCGTCACAGGTCACAGCAACTTCAAACTCTTGGGCTTAAGTGATTCTCTTGCCTCAACCTCTCATGTAGCTGGGACTACAGGCACCCACCACAATGCCCGGCTATTTTTGTGTTGCAGTTGCCATTGTTGTTTGGCAGGCCCAGGCTGGATTCAAACCTGCCAGCTCCGGTGTATGTGGCAGGCGCCATACCCAGTTAAGCTACAGGTTCCAAACCAAATGTGTACATGTTTTAAGAAAAGAAAAACACTGTATTCAATTTGTAATACTTCACATTTGGCTTCTGCAAATACAGGAGATGCTGAATGGGACTTGTATTCATCTTTTGCTATTGGTATAGATTGAATATGACAATTTTAATGCAGTTTTTTTCTTCCTGAAAATGTATACGTTTTTTGGGCACCCCCTGTAGTATAACCAGAAGTGTGAAGGAGAAGATAAGAACTGACCCTATTGTTCCCCAGGCTTAGTGGTGGGGGATGAAGTGGGTATAAAACTGAAAACCTAAGGAAATGTAGTTCTTTGGCCCTTTGGCCTGTCAACTTGTGTTAGGGGACATGTCATAGTAGATCTTGCTGCCCTACTAAATTGCAGCTTAAGCTACAACATGTGGCCTGGGTTAGTATGATGAGGATTCTGGCCTCACCTCAGATGAGTTGTGTGCCAGGTATGTCACTCAAATGTCTTTACCTTCATTTCTTCCCAGATAGACAGTTGAGTGCAACTTCCAAATTTCCTTTGGTAATTCCATGACCTGAAATGTTGCATAAACCGGGGAGTATTCTACATGTGAGTAGGGAGTTTTTAAAAATTATTCTTCAGTTATTCCTGTGTAGCAGAGAAGTGATTTTTCCTGAAATAAAGTGTAACTAGGAGGGATCTTCACTTGATTGGTTTTAAGGATATTTGTTTTGTATATTTACCTAACATATCTTCTCTCCATATCCTCCCCCTGCCTTCACTATTTTGCCCGAAAGTCAGGGGGAGAATGAGCATGCAAATCAAAAAATAGATTGTCATTCCTGATTTGGCTTTATATACTGAAATTTACTCAGTATGTTTAGAGTAAAATCTTTCTATGCTCACCTGTTTCCTACTATAGGGTTTCTGTAATTGTTCTCTTCCTATTTTAAAACAAAACCCCAAAAAACAATAGATAGGCATTTTACCTATTAAGGAATTAAGACTTTTATTGCTTGAAATGCGTGGCCAAAGTTAAGGATGGGTCAGGCATGAGACACTTCCTGGCAATATCATCTCCATAGGTCAGTAGAACTCTAGTGGAGTTGATCGTTGTACTGATTTATTTGGAACTGAGCAAGAGGAACCCGAAACAGCCCATGGCTTAGAGTACGAAAGTTCAATGGCAGAATTCTCTCACAGAGATGGTGTAGTTTCTAAGGGAACTCAACATGGTGACATGTATGTCAGTGATCAGTCCTGTTTTGAATATTATACAGGACTCAAGGTAGTCAGAGCATCCTTATGTATTTCTAATTTTGAGAATTGCATAATTGTGCAAATTATTTCTCAAACCCTTGGACCTATGAGAATGTTCCTTGGAATGAAACACTTTTATGCTGCTGACCTATAAATCATAGTGAATAGATTTGAAGCAGATAGGATTTCAAGGCAAGTTTAGAGAGTACATTAACATTTTTTAAGTTCACTGCTGGTATTTTCTGGGTCTTGAACCAAAGTGCATGTCTGAACCTTCATGACCACCAAGTTCAAGCCCTTTGTGGAATTTGCTGTCTATAAACGACCAGTTCCTCCATAATAAGGAGCTGCTATGACAAACTTAGAGGCCAGCAGAGGTCTATGTCTAGGCTGAAAAGAAAACCTAGTGTTTGACTATGCACTCAGGATATGCTGCTGTGCTCACTTTTCTGTAGTCCTTTCGTGTTGATGTAGAGAAGGAAAAATAGCTTTTGCACTGATCATTAGATTGATGGCTGAGGTCCCTATAACAAAAGACAGATTAACCTGAGAAAAGCATACATATTTATTTAATATAAGTGGTGTTTGATGCAGGAGTCTAAGGAATGAAGAAACAGGAAACCCTAGTGTTTCTATAGCAGATGTGATGAATCGTGGAGAGTTATGGAGAAATGTGACAGGACCGAAAGAGTATGATCTAATGCTCATCAACTGGGTGAAACTCAGCTTGTTTCCTTTGTCCAGATTCCTGTCTCTGTGTCTGTGTGTCTTCTGAGATAAAGCTGCTCCTTTCCTCCAGGTTTAGGGAGAACATCTCTCACCTGAGATTCTTAACTGCCCTACTTCAGGGAAGGGCAGGGGAAAGTGACCTTCCTGCACACACCGTCTCTCACATCCCTTCAGCTTCAAATATCTGATGTCCTAAGGTGCCATATTTTCGGGTAGCGTGTGTTGAAGCCCCTCATTGCTAAAAGAAACAGTTGTCTTCCAAAGGGTAACAAATGAAAAGACTGAAGACCCAAGCAGTACTTTATGTTGTAATTACACTTAAGAACCAAGAATTGGACCAAAGGATAGACAGAGATTTAGGCACTAGTATAAGAGCAGATGACAGAAAATAAATAGGTCCAACAAGTTAAGGCTTTCATTTGAAATCATTTTGTCAATATAACAGCTCTTAGGGGATACAATAGAGAAGGGTGCAGGAGAGAAGTCTGCTTTTGAGGCTTTTGTTGAAGTGTAGAAATGATGGTGGTCTTCAGAAGATTATAATTTTCAACCTAAATTGAAGTGCTTTTTCAATTTTTCTGAATAAGTAACTTCCAATTACTGATAAAAGCAAGTGCGTAGTTTCTCTGAGCAAAGAAGAAAGCTGCTGTGTGTTGTTGGATTAATGTCTTACAATAGTGACAAGAAGGTTCGAAAAGAATATTCCTTAGTATTTTCTCCAAGTGGGGGTTAATACAGAATGTGCTTGGGATTGCAAATTAAATAATTGTCCAGGGTTTATTTTTATACCTTGCTAAATTAGTTTCTCTTTTGATCTAGTGATAGATACAGTGATTCGAGTGATGACAGCTTGTCCGAGCAACGGATAGCAGATTTGGAGATAAACTAATAACAGGACATGCAAGGATGTGGACTGCCAGCAAGGGTAAGGTGGAATCTTTCAGTATTGTTTGTTTTATAGATCAGCTGTCTGCTTGGTGTAGAGGGGGTGATCACAGGAATTGTCTCAGAGGATCCTGCTCCCTCAGACATTCTTATTTGATTGGCACAATTAGCAGGACAGTCTATACCTGGAGGCTGTTGTTTGTGGTTAGAGTTGTAATGGTCTAGGTCAGGGGCTGACAGACTTTTTCTGTAAGGCCATAAGGCCATATGGTAAATATTTTAGACCACAGCCACACAGTCTCTGTGGCAACTACTCATCTCTGCTGTCTTAGCAGGAAAGCAGCCATAGATATTACCTAGAGAGATGGACATGGTTGTATGCCAATAAAACTTTATTTATAAAAAGGTTGCTGATCCCTGGTGTAGGTCACTCATAGAAAAGCAGATTTCTTTGGGTTTGTATAAAATAAAATAGCAGTTTTTTTCTTATTTTCTTTCTTTCTTTCTTTTTCTTTTTTTTTTTTTTTTTTGGAGTGGGGTAGAAGGATAGAAGAGATAGGCTTGGAGTCTAAGGGTACCTTATTTTCCCTGTGTGTGGCTCTATTACGTGCTATTAGAAAGGATGGCAGCCTGGCTTTATTAAATTTGTGCTCAGAGACAGAGATTTCCTGGGATTGCCCTAGGGGGTATGGCAGGCCTTGATTTGGACAGGCCGTTCTTTAGCAGACAGCAGAGTTAATTGCTCTAGTGTGAGTGCTCTTATTCCACAAAGAGGCGGAACATTCATGTTCATTTGTCTCAAACAGAGATCTTTAGGAGCAAACCAAAAATGGGGCCAAGGTTAGCTGGAGATATTTTAAAGACTTGTATTTTCAGTTTCTGATGTTGCTTATGCTTATATTCTTTTTTTTTTTTAAAGCATCTGAAGTAATTGAACTCAATATGAAGGAACTATCTGAAGAAATCACCACATTCATAGCATCACTCTGTTCTCCACCAAACATGGGCTATAAAGCCTCAAAGTTAATCTAATACATGTTTTCATGAACCAGCACCAAAGGGGTTGTTTTCTTTTCCCTCCAGATGGTGCCTTTGGTACTTAGAAATTTCTGTAGTTGATTAAAAGTTTTCAAGCAAGCATACTGGGGAGAAAGTGTGTTTGTGTCTCGTCTGGTGTTTCAGGATGATGAGCAACAATCTGGGTATATGGGTCTGTCGTATGGACAGGGTAGCCTGGCGTGTGATGTAACTGACTTTATGTCAAAAATTAGTCATTTTGTTACTTGGAACTTCACAGATTTGTGTGTGGCCTGAGATTACTTCAATTTCTTGCCCTGTTTATTTTCATTTAAAACTAAACAAGTCCAAGACTTGGGGTCGCAAGAAAGGTTATAGTTTCAGGCACAAAATTTAAGAGGGGTCCCCAAAACTCAGGTATCAAGATCAGTAATACAGGTTTAGTATACCTTATCTGAAATCTTTAAGGCTAGAAATGTTTGAGGGGGTGGTTAGAATACTTGTGTATACATAATGAGGTATGAAAGGTACAAGGGCTGATGCCAGAGATATTCAGGCCGGGTTTATTGAAAGGGGAAGGTAATCCCTGGGTTGTGCAAAGGTGGCATCTGCTCTCAGGGGCAGTTAGAGACCCCTTTTATATGGAGCCAAGGGGGGTAGGCAAATTCCACAGCTTGCCTGGAAAGTTAGGGTGCTTTGGCACCAACTTCTGGAGGTGGGGTTACCCAGACCTTTTGTGTCTTTGTCTTAGGAGGAAAAGAGGAGGAGGAGGGGAGAGGGTTCATGTGTGCATGTGTTAGGCCCCCCAACATTGTATACTGGGAACAGAACCCAAGTCTAAACACAAAATTGGTTTCTATTTCATATAAGCTTTATACACTAGCCTGATGGTAATTTTATATAATATTGTAAGTAATTTTGTGTCCGAAACAAAGTTTTGGCTGTGACCCCTCAAGTGCGGTTAGATGTATAATTTTCCACTTGCGGCCTCATGTAGGTGCTCAAAAAGTTTCAGATTTTGGAGCATTTCGGATTTTGGATTTTGAGATTAGGGACATTAAACTTGTGTTTTTTTTTCTTTTTCTTTCTTTCTTTTTTTTTTTTTTTTTTTTTTGAGACAGAGTCTCAATGATGTTGCCCTCAGTAGAGCGCTCTGGTGTCACAGCTCACAGCAACCTCAAACTCTTGGGTTTAAGCTGTTCTCTTGCCTCAGCCTCCCAAGTAGCTGGAGTATAGGTGTCCGCCACTACGTCCTGCTATTTTTCAGAGACTGGGTCTCCCTCTGGCTCAGGCTGGTCTGGAACTGGTGAGCCCAGGCAATCCACCCCCCTCCGCTTCCCAAGTGTTAGGACTATAGGCGTGAGCCACTATGCCCAGCTTGTATACATATTTTTTAATTGAGATAAAATCTATATGACATAGAACTAGCCATTTTAAAGTAGATAATTCAGTGGCTTTTGTTGATGTTGTACAACTACCACCTTTATCGTTTTCTAGGACATTTTCATCACTCCAAAATTAACCACTGTATGCATTAGCAGTCACTCCCTGTTTCCCCCTTCTCCCATCCAATGGCAACCACCAATTTCCTTTTTATTTCTATGGCTTTGTCTATTCTGGATATTTAATTATTTATATTTATAGTTAAGGGGCATCATATAATAGGCGCTTTTTGTGCCTGGTCTCTCTCATTTAGCATGAAGTTCCAAGGTTCATCCATGTTGTAACATGCATCAGAACTTCATTCCTTCTCATGGCTGAATAAAATGTCATTATATGGGTATACCACAATTTATTTCCACCCTTTGGCTATTATAAATAACATTCACATGCTAATATTTTGGGGATACCTCTTTTTAATATTTTGGGATATATATCTAGGAGTGGAATTGCTGTGTTGTGTGGTAATTCTATGGAAAGATCACTAATACTTTGATGCAATTTTTGAAAAAATCAAAAATAATAAAATTCATAGTGAATAAAATACCGTATTTTAAAATCAAAACAGGATGCTGCTCGGTACCCTGTTATCCAACATTCTTACTTAGTATGCTTTCTTTATTTTGAGACAGTCTCATTTTGTCACCCTCAGTATGGTGCCATGGAGGCACAGGTCATAGCAACCTCAAACACTGGGGCTCAAGAAATACTCTTGCCTCAGCCTCCTAAGTAGCTTGGATTACAGGCGCCTGCCACAATGACCACAACGCCTGGCTTTTTTTTTTTTTTTTAAAGAGAGGGCTTCTTTGGCTCAGGCTGCTCTGGAACCTGTGAGGTCAGGCAATCTACCTGCCTCGGCCTCCCAGAGTGCCAGGATTACAGGCCTGAGCCACTGAGCCTGGCCTCATCTAGTATGTTTTCTAATTTTTCTTGTTGAATGGGCTTGAGATGACTTTGGGTATTTATGCTTTCTAATGCTCATTTAAATATTTTATCTGCCCTGTTAAATTTTTTTGGTGGTTGTCTTTGGCTGCTTTTTATTTATTTTTAATGCTGTAAAGTGTTACAGCATTATCTCATAAGATACTACAGAAAATTCATCAGCCAAACACAGAAGTGAATAATTCTGGTAAACAAAAATATTAAAGCGCTTTAGGGCTCCACTTGTGAAAATTACAGCTTGAAGATCACAAGAGACTCCAAATGAAAAGCCCACAAGGTAGGTTAGAAGCTGGAATAGGTCTCACAGAGAGATGGTTGGAAGCACTGGAGGGGACACTTTAACATCAAAAAAGGGTAGTCTGGCTTAAATGAAAGTTTTCAATTTTAATGATTGCCATTTCTAAAGTCCACTATAATGGAGTGCTTTTGCTGTTGGCTAATGATGCAAGTAAGCAAGACCAGAATGAAGGGCACTTAAGAAATAATAACCACTGGGGTATTGCTACAAGAGATTTTTTTACCTTTTGGAGGCTCCCCTTGAACTTGGAATGTTGGGAAGCACAGAACAGCTACTAGCATGGCTACTTAGAATATAGGCTGCTCAAAATACAGGCGCTGGGACAACTGTGGGATGTGAGCCCCTAGAACGTTATATAGTTTCTTGAGCCAGGAATGATGTTGGGGGCTGGGGTGCAGTGGGGAACAACCTACCTTCCTGCTCCTAACTTTCTCTTGGGGGAAGGCAGGCTTTAAACAAATCTACAGGGAAATAAGTAATTAGAATTGTGATATGTTCAGGGGACTATGTCAATGTCAAAGAATAAGGCCAGAGGACTTGTGGGAGAGGGTAGCATAGGGTATTATGACAAACTGGGGAGTGAAGCAAGGCCTCTTGAGCAAAGTATGTATTAGTGGCTTGCCCACATTTCACAGAGGGCAAAGATTGCCAAGGGCAGTTGGGTGGATGGTACACTTTTTCAGTGTTGTTGTCATCTGCTTGGTATCAGCCTACAAGCTTCAATGAACTAAAAGTGTAGGCAGATAGTTAAGTGACAATTAAGAATGGGGCCAAAGGGCTTATGGAGAAGACAAAAAACGTTGAATCCCTTCTATTCCTAATTGTGATTTTGCTGCTGTATTTCTTACCTAACACTTTTGTTTTATAGAAGTAAGAAGTACTATTTACCTGCACGTCAGTACTCTGTTAAGGCAATGGCAGACATGGCCCTCACCAACATTTCTCCTAAAGCTGAGGTTCTATAACTCAAAGATGCTGCAGAAAATCAGGTGAGATACACAGAAACATGGGGGAGGAAAAACATTGTTTCACTGACTTAGTTTATGACTGAGGTCCCTATAACAAAAGACATTAATAAGAGAAAAGTATACAACTTATTTAATGCGAGTTTTACAGAGACAGGAGCCTTCATATAGGAAGTGAAGATCCAAAGAAACAGTTAAAGCTGAGGGTTTTTAATGTTCCTTCCCCCAATTAGAGAGAAGGTGCCAGTGTTATGCTCTGCTTTGGGGGAAGGTTAGAGAGACCTTTCTGTTTTTGTGGTTTTCTCAAAAACTTTCAGTTAAAAATATTTGATATGCCTAGGTGCCATATTTTGGGGTAGTATGTCCTGAGCCCCATCCTGAGCAGCTTTTGATTTTTAAGAGTCATGTCTGTGAATATCACTAAAATATGGTGGCATGTTTCCCAGACTGCATTCAGTGTTCCTTCTCCTTCAGGGGAGTCCGCTTTCCTTCCCCTGACTTCATCAGTTCTGAGAGTACTTGTAGTGAGAATAAGATTGGAGTCACTCAGATTAGGGCTGAGTTTAGGTCCCTACTACGTGACCTTGACCTTCACCTCCCATCTCTATCTTTGTTGTTTTGTAAATTCAGCTTTAACCTAAAAGTGTATATCTTGAATAGTTTAGGGCAATAGATTATGAATTAGAATGTTGTTTGGAGTCATGGGTTATGCTGATTATTGCTTATTATAGGTCATGCATGGGTTATGCCAATTATTGTTGTTTAACATATGGGTTAATTATTTTTGTTTAAGGTAAGGGTTAACATAGTTTCACTTTAAAGTTTTACATATAAAACTGTAGTTTTGAAAATGGAACAACAGAACAATCTTGGAGAATCTCCTCTCACTATTCTCCAGAATTGCTGACCTTCTGATAATAAAGATTGGTGGACCTATCCCCATCTCTGCCTATTGGCTCGACAGTGACAGGTGACCGCCTAGACCCTCTTTGTCTAGTAGCATTTCCTCTGAGAAGAATACCACCAGCTAAACGGGGGAGAATCCAGTTGATAACAATTCCATTACAGAATTCATTTTTAAGCTTGAATGTTTTAAACTTTCACCTTTTTCTTTAGCAAGAAACTGTTTTGAAAATACATGCATTGCTTTGATTTGTTTTCTCTGAGAGTGACTTTGCTTTTAGTTAATCTGCTGGCAATATTCTGTAGAGTAAAATAAAAGCCTTGGAGGTTGGAGCCAGTATTATAGGAAACTAAACATTTCCAGGTTAACTCACCCTGTCTATGGTATTCTTTGAACTATAGAAACCTCTTCGTCATGTGCCACAGGCTGGGATCATAAAACTACTTGTTATAATGATCATTTCTGTAGAGACCTAAATGGTAAAAGATCAGTATTTGGCTAAATTACATTATCTACATGTCTGGAGTAGCAATTTCTGAGTTAATTTGCACAAGTATATATTGTTTTAATGCCTTCAAAGGTATGAAGACTCAGAAGTAATTTTCAACTCAGAATGTGACTTCTTTGTTACCACCATTGATTCCTACCAAAAAGGTTTCTGATAGGATGAGAGTTTTTTTTTTTTTCCTTCATAGCTTTTGAAATACCTTTACTTTTCTTTGTGGGACTACCACAAACTGTATAGTTTTATCCCACAAACTAGATGTTTTCTTTCTGTTACCCGTTATCTTTCCTTTTCCCCTAAACTTCCTAAGCCAGCTCTCCCTTCCTCCTTTCCTCCCTCCCTCCCTCCCTCTCTCCTTTTCTTTTTCTTTTCTTTTTTTTTTTTTTTGAGGCAGCTAAAGTACAGTGGCATTATCATAGTTCACTGCTATAGCCTCTAACTGCTGGGCTCGATTGGTCTTCCTGTCTCAATCTCCCAAGTCCCTGGGACTACCAGTGCACATCCCAGTGCCCAGCTAATTTTTCTATTTTTTGTAGAGATGGGGTCTTACTCTTATTCAGGCTTGTTTTTGTTCAGCCTCAAGTGAATCTCCCACCTTGGCCTACTAAAGTGCTAAGATACAGGCATGAACCATTGCTCCTGGACCCTAAGGATAACTCTTAACTTGGATTAAATGAAGGGTTGTTTTTTTGCAGTTTTTGGCCTAGGCTGGGTTTGAACCCACCACCTCTGACATATGGGGCCGGTGTCCTACTCCTTTGAGCCACAGGTGCTGCCCTGTTAAAAACTTTTTAATTATGAAAAAGAAAGAGCATGGTGATTACACATTATTATTCAATTGAGACTATTTGAAATAGTGCCCCCCATGAATCTTGTCTATTTTTGTAAATAAAGTTTTATTGGAACACAGTCATACCCATTCATTATGTCTTATCTATGACTATCATGCTGTTCAAGGAGAGTAGATGCCACAGAGAACCAAAAAGCCTGTTTTTCTATCTGACTCTTTAGGGAAAAAGTTAATAAATTCCTGATCTAAGGGGGGGTTGATAAAAGAAAATATTTTTTATACATCTCCAATGGAATGCATGTTTTAAAAGTCTTTTTCTACATAGTGTCCCAAAATTTGCCCCTAAAGTGGACATACATAGGGATGAGGGGAAATTGTAGCTAAAACTATCAAATAATTACAAAATATTCACACAAAATTTTGTAACATATTTACAAAATATTCTCTGCATATTGGTCACATCTTTTAAAATTCTGTAATGAATATTTTGTAAATAAAGGTACATTTAGCTACAATTTCCAATTTTCTCTATGTATGCAACTTTGGGAATATCCTGTATATAGTGAAGATAGTCTCTTAAAAAGATTTTGAAAGAATGTATGGCGCGAGGTTCCAAATCAAAAGATGAGAGAAAAAGTCTCTCTTCCGCTATCTTGTTCCCTTCCTCGGAAGTTATGTTATCAGAGTATTCTTTGTTTTTCTAGAGACATATCATGCAAAGGTGAATATATTTTTGCTAAATTGTTTATACAGCATTTTTAATTTTTTTAAATTTTTTTGGAGATAGAGTCTCACTTTGTGATACCTCGGTAGAGAGCCGGGGTATCACAGCTCACAGCAACCCTAAACTCCTGGGCTCAGGCTATTCTCTTGTCTCAGCCTCCCAAGTACTTGGGACTACTGATGCCCACTACAATAATACAAGGTCTAACTCTGGCTCAGGCTGGTCTCAAACCTGTGAACTCAGGCAGTCTACCTTCCTTGGCCTCCCAGAGTATTAGGATTACAAGTATAAGCCGAAGTGCCCGACCTTATACAGTATTTTTATTTCAGTTGGGATTATATTTCTCTATTTATTGAAAGAAAGAAATAGTTATAAGAGATACTGAGAAAAAATATATAAGGGAAAGGCTGGCATGGGTGTTATGCATTTGTTAATTGGCTCAACAGTAAACTGATGCAGCAGAGAATTACAGAAGACATTCTAAGACATGGCTGAGCTGACGAAGGCCTTAATGCAGTGCTTGAACCAAATCTTGATGAATGAGTAGGAGTAGAGTGGGTGCATTTTTGTAGTATAAATGCTGGCAAGACAAATCATTGGCTGGCATCCCAGATGCTTTCCAAACATGCTCCTGAGGGAACAGTGTGTTCCACTCCTCAAATAATGCTGCTCAGGTTTGGAGCATCCTGAAAAAGTGAGTCACTGTGAAGGCTGTCCATATTCTCACTAACAGGAAGGGACACTTGAGCGGTGAGAATCCCAGGTTCCCATCCCAGATTTTAAAGGAACTCTAAGATCTCCTTTCTCTTCTCTTCCTTACCCCAGCTTCTGTATAGATTTGCACTGTCCAAAAAAATATGTGAGCCACATGTATTACTTGAAAATTTCCAGTAACTATTAAAAATAAAAAGAAACAAGTGGAATTGCTTCAGTAGTAAAATGGTTAAAATATAATATGTCTAAGATACAGATTTTAGCATGTAGTTGATATAAAAATTACTAACAGTATATCTTACGTTCTTTTTCTCATATTAAGACTTTGAGGCTTGGCGCCTGTGGCTCAAGCAGCTAAGGCACCAGCCACATACACCTAAGGTGGCGGGTTCGAATCCAGCCCGGGCCTGCCAAACAACAATAATGGCGGCAACCAAAAAATAGCCAGGCGTTGTGGTGGGTGCCTGTGGTCCCAGCTACTTGGGAGGCGGAGGCAGGAGACTCGCTTGAGCCCAGGAGTTGGAGGTTGCTGTGAGCAGTGAAGCCATGGCACTCTACCCAGGGTGACAGCTTGAGGCTCTGTCTCAGAAAAAAAAAAAAGACTTTGAAATTTGGTACGAATTTTGATGTGATATGATATGTCTATCATATCTAAATGTAGACTAGCTACATTTTAAGTGCTCAATAGCCACATGTGGCAAGTGGCAACAGATTGAAAAGCACAGATTTAGACTCTGTATAAAAGGAATGTACAGTGTTAAAGAATAAATTATTTGATGACACTTGTTAAAGAATAGTATGACAGACTTTATTGAAGAGGAGGCTATTATGACAGGTATAGGTCCTAATGCGGCCTGACACAAGAGCCCTTTCCCTCTCTTCCTCTTCCTTTCCTCCTAAAACAACACAATGGACCTAGTTAGCCCCACCCCCGGAGAAATTCACACCAAAGAACCCTAACCCACCAAAGGCATCTGCCCAATTGTGCAGTCCCTACCCCTTATGGCCCCATATATATAAAGGGTCTCTAACTGCCCCTGGGCACAGATGCTATCTTTAGCCTGTGCAGGCAGTTCTCCACCCCCTTTCAGTAAATCTGGCTTAAACATCTTCACTCTGGTCTTATCTCTAGGCCATGCCTCCACCTTTCAGTGACCATGGCTATCTGGTCTGGAGTAGGTGGAGAGATTTGGTTTGGCTCTGACACCAAGAAGGGGAAGTATTTATATCCAAGGAGTAGCATGTGGTGGAGAGGTCAGTGGATGAAACATTACTAAGAGGAAAAACATCACAAATGAAGGGCTTCTTGCTAGACCCACTCAAAAAATTTTTGCTGAAAGCAGGTAAAGATGATAAGACATTGAGGGTAGTCAGATACCAAGGGTAGGGGATTTTTGCTCAACTGACTTAGTAAAATTCTTGCTCAACCTGGATTCTATAAGGGTAGATAGGTCAGGCCTCATGAAGCAGAGGAGTCAAGAGCTCGACTATAGTTAGGTCAAGTAGAAAGTCTCTGTCAACAGATTTACCACTTGCTCATGGCTGGATCCATAGGTATTATTCACAAGCATGAATATGTATACTGAAATCTTAAGGCATCTCACCTTTGGTTATACATATTTTTGTGTTTGGGGTCAAACCAGAGTAATGGGGTCTGCTGTTGGGTTTGGTAATTTGTCATCTTGCTTGTTTCTTCAAGTGGCTCCCCTGGTACTCTAGCCTTACCACATTGCCTCTGGTTTTTGAGAAAATGTTTGTTTCTTTCTAGATGCTGAATAGCATTCTTGAAGAGAGGAAAGACATGGGTTAGTTGCGTTTGCTGTTGTAGCATCTACTATTCATTACCCAGGTAGGAGAAATTTACTTGGCAGGTTCTTTCAGAATCCCATAGGAAGGTTTGGATGTAATGAGTTCTTTTCTGAATTTAAAAGACAATAAACACTGGAGGCAAAATCTTCTAATTGCCAGTACTTTACTTCCATGTTTTGTCCTTGCTTTGGGCAGAGTTTAGAAAATAGCCACAGTCCTTGGTACACTTCAGAAGTAAGCTAAATCATTAGGACTAAAGAAAGTGGAACTTTTAAATAAAGAAATATTGATACACAAAGAATTCATCGACAAACATTTTTTGAGTCAACTTTGCCACTGAGATGCTAGATAGTAGGATGCAAAGGCGCCTTTAGAACCTTGTGTTCAACAATTCTATCTTATGTTAGCAGCAGCTGGGGAAAGATTCACATTTCATTGATATCTGAGTCATTCAAGAGTACTTTGATAGAGGGGTAGGATACTGACATGGTATCTTGCCAGGCAAGTGTCAAGTTTTCTACATTCCTGAGGAAAGGTGTGTAGCTTCTCTCATGAACATGAAATGCACAAGAATAATTTGCTCCAACCTAGGGTATAGATGGGTAGATTTGTGGAATTGTGACAAGTTTTATGAAAGGATTCTATAATAACAATAGTGAAACTTTCAGCTGCTGAATGAATAGTATGAAATGTAGTCATACTATGCAGCTGGGAATTTATTAAATTTGTAAAGTGCACTAGACCTCTTATCCATGGCTCTTCTGATTCTTGACCAGTTCTTGCTTGATAATGAAGAGTTGTATATTAGTATAATTCTTTTCTAATCTAAAACAAAATAATAGCAACCTAAGAAGCTTGAAGCAGGTATGGAGTTCCTAATGTTAATGACTCAATCAAAGTTGTTATGTCAGTTAACAAGGCAAATCATAATTGTGTGGCAGAAAATCCTTCAAGTGTTTATATAAATGGTATCTTAATTTAGAAGTGATATTTGACATTTAGTGGAAGTTTTTTTACGTTTGGTGTATAGTTTGAATCTGTTGATCTCAAGAAGGACGTTCTCTCTGCTATGCTAGACCCTGTGGCTAGTCCTACAGAAGCAGGAAGCTTGG
The DNA here is from genome assembly GCA_963574575.1 of Galagoides demidoff. Taxonomy (NCBI): domain Eukaryota; kingdom Metazoa; phylum Chordata; class Mammalia; order Primates; family Galagidae; genus Galagoides; species Galagoides demidoff. The sequence goes on along the minus strand of CAUYQV010025696.1, from coordinate 11,828 downwards.
TGTCTGCAATTGACTGAATGTTAATGTCTCCCCCCCCCCCCACCCCAGCTCTCCCAATTCATGTGTTGAATCCTAATTCCCAATATGATGGCATTTGATGGTGGATCCTTTGAGAAGTAATTAGGTCATAATGGTAGAGCCCTTATGATGGTGTTTGTGCCTTTACAAGAGAGATGAACACACTCTATGCTATGTGAGGAGGAACATGTGCAAACCAGAAACAGGGTTTGTCCCTCATCAGACACTGGATCTGCTGATACCTTCATTTTGGATGTATCAGCCTCCAGAACTGTGAGAAATGAATTTCTGTTGTTTAAGCCATCTAGTCTATGGTATTTTATAATGGCAGCCTGAATGAACTAAGACAGTATCCAGAATACATCCTTAGTAACACTGCAAAGTGTATGTATAGTGTTGCTTTTCTTTATTTAGTAGAGGAATGTCAGGGCGAGAATAACCTTAATTTCTGGTTTATATCTTGCAAACCTAGGATTCACCAAGAATGAGGTAGCCAAATTTCCCTTCATGGAGAAGCATTACCTTTTTGTTTAAGAGAGATGGTGCTTAAACCTCAGACAGGATACCACTGGCTAGATAAGGGCAAACTGCTTGGAGTACAGTGTTATTCAAAGTAGAGAAGACCAGCAGCATCACCACCACTGGGGAGCTTATGAGAAACGCAAATCTTCACATTTACTGAATTGGAATTTCTAGGGTTGGCCTTGGATATTCTTATTTCAATAAGGTGACTCTCATGCACATTAATTGAAATGACTTCCCAGCATGCAGTAAGAACGCTGAAATCTATGTTGACTCATTTTAAACAAAAAATTACTGAAGTGGTCTTGGAAGAGTTAAATGATTTTGTAACTTCTTTTTATGAAATACCACCAATAAAGAGAATGGTAGTCACCCAAGGAAATTAAAATTTCTTTGAATCACTCTTCATGTCTGGAATGAGAATGTATAGTCAAATGGTAATAACACGAGTTACTTAATCATACATTATTTTGAGAGAGTAGAATTGAACTAAGAATTCTAAAATTTATAGAGCATTTATAATTGCTAGATCCTGAGGCTATAAATGGAAATATGTGTAACAATCAGATGTTTGTGTTTTAGACCATCAAAATAGTAAAAGTGAAGAAAAAGAAAAAGGAAACAACACATAAGTTGTGGAAATTAGCTATAATATTAAACAAAACTGTATGGTTAATTCACAGCATGTTTAATATCAACTCACATGTGTTTGCATAAAACAAAGACAGAACTGATATAAAGTGAAATGTAATTAGCATGATAAGATTAAGAGTAATTCCTTACTTTGTGTTTTTAAATTTTCTACAGTGAATCTGTAATTTTTGAACACAGAAAAAAATTTAAAGTGATAATAAAATGATAGAAATGTAAATTTTTGTTTGTTTCACAGTTTCTGGCTGGGGCTGGGTTTGAACCCCCATCACTCTGGCATATGGGGCCTGAGCCCTACTCCTTTGATCCACAGGTGCCACCTAGAAATGTAAATTTAAAACCCTGAAAACCTATTTTTTTTTTCCTTGAAACAGAGTCTCAGTCACCCAGGAGAGTGCCTACCTCACAGAAACTTCCAACTCCTGGGTTCAAGCCCTTTTCCTGCTTCAGCCTCCTGAGTAGCTGAGACTACAGGTATGTACCACAACACCTGGCTAGTTTTTCTATTTTTAGAGGAGATAGGGTCTCACTTGCTCAGGCTGGTCTTAAATTCCTGAGCTCAAGCAATTCTCCTGACTCAGCCTCCCAGAGTGCTAGGATTACAGGTGTGAGCCACATAACCTGGACAAAATTTATCTTTAAAAGTAACGAATCTTTTTAATATGAAAATTTTCTAACATTACACAAAAATAAAATGATACCCTCAACTCATGGCCACTCTTGTTTTATACATAGGAGTACTTCTCGAACTTGAGTGTGCATCAGAATTACCTGAAGGTTTTGATACAGATTATGAGGCTCTGTCCTGAGGTTTTCTGATTTTATAGGTCTAAGGTGGGACCTGAGAATGTGCATGTGTACCAGGAGATGCCTATACTGCTGCCTGGGGATGACATTTTGAGAACCTCTGACTGTTCTAAACTCTCACCCTCTTCTACCACTTCCTGGATTGTGTGTAGGGAATCCCAGACATCATGTTGTGTATAAATATTTTAGTATGTATCTATAGGATAATATAACCACCAAACTATTTTTCTATATTTTAATAGCTTTATTTTATTTTATTATTTATTTATTTATTTATTCTTGAGACAGAGTCTCGTCTCACTCTCTCTCCCTGGATAGTGTGCAGTGTTATCATTAGAGCTCAAAGTAACCTCAAACTCCTAGGCTCCAACAGTCCTCTTGCCTGAGCCTCCCAAGTAGCTGGGACTATAAGTGTCTGTCATAACACTTGGCTAATTTTTCTATTTTTAGTAGAGATGGGTTCTTTTTCTGTCTCAGGCCAGTCTCAAACTCCTGAGCTCAAGTGATCCTCCTGCCACAGCCTCCTGGAGTGCTAAGATTGCAGGTGTGAGCCACTGTGCCAGGACATTTTTCTATATTTTAAAATAAGTAATTTCTTAAAATAATCAAATATTCAATCACTGTTCAAATTTCCCTGCCTCATACTTAATTGTTTACAGTTGGGTTTTTGAATCAGGACGTATTAAAATCTGTCTGAAAAATAGAGGATGAACACGGTCTGAGCTTTGGTTCTGTGTTAGGGTGAATGCTTGTACACATTGTGCATGTGAAACTTTGTGAGATCATCAGATCCAGCTCCATTAGATCATCAGATCCAACTCCATTTTGAATTCACAGCTCTAGGAGACGTATTCATGTTGGGCACTCCCTGTCACTTTGTAGTTCATACGACACTGGGTAAAAGGTCTTTGGACTCTTGTTGCTGAGGCTGTGGTTATTCTGGTCCATTTGAGTGTATAAACTTTCTCAGTGCTCTTCCAATGAATTTCCCTGCAACCTTTGTCTTCTCTTTGTGCTGACTGCTGGCATTGATTTCTTGTTGCCTGTTACCAAAAGAACCTAAATTATCCTTCACAGTAGCTTCAAAGAAAATGAAATACCTGAGAATATATCTAGCAAAGGAGGTGAAGGATCTTTACAAAAAGAACTATGAATCCCTGAGAAAAGAAATAGCAGAAGACATTAACAAATGGAAGAGCATACCATGTTCCTGGCTGGGAAGAATCAATATTGCTAAAATGTCTATACTTCCCAAAGCAATCTGCAGATTTAGTGCAATGCCCATTAAAATACCAACATCGTACTTTGAAGAACTTGAGGTACTAAAATTAAGTCAGAAATTTGTACCTAGAAGAGGGATTTTGTAAGCAACAGACCCCAGGATGTGGAATTGATTGAATTTTTGTGAATAGCAGAGTCCCCTTTTTACTATAACCAATGGCAGCGGGACACCCTCTTGATCAGTCCATAATATGTTTCTTCCTGGGACTGTGTCTTTGACCTGTAAAAGTGTCAGGGTGCTTCCCAGGCTGGACTACTTCTTTTTGCTTTTCTTTTTATTTTATTTTATTTATTCATTTATTTTTGAGACAGAGTCTCACTTGGTCACCCTCAATAGACTGATGTGGCATCTGAGCTCACAGCAACCTCCTCAAACTCTTGGATTCAAGTGATCCTCTTGCCTCAGCCTCCAAGTAGCTGGGACTATAGGCAACTGTCACAATATCCAGCTATTTTTTAGATAGAACCAGGGTCTTGTTCTTACTCAGGATGGTCTGGAACTTGTGAGCTCAGGCAATTCACCCGCCTCAGCCTCCCAAATGCTGGGATTATAGGCATGAGCTATTGCACCCAGCCTTTTCTTTCTGCCTTTCTTGAGGTGCTGCAAGAGAGAGGGCTAAGCTTTGGTTCAAGATGGTCCATGTAAACACAGAGAATGAAGCTGATATATGGTTTCATTTTTGACCAATAATACAACATATTAAGGGTCTGTCAATGATGCACCCTTAGGCTGCTAGGGTGGTATGATTCTCAGCAGGGGATCCTCTCCACTGCCTCTCCCAGGTGGGGACTTGGGGACTCTGAGCAAAGGAAATTCAAGGGGCACAACCTTTCTCCATGGTCAAGGAAGCTAGTTAGCAAGTTGACATTTCCAGAAGATGGTCCAGTAAGATCACTTCTATGATTGAGTACTGTTTTTCCTTTTATTGGGCATTTTTGGTCCCCCTCTCCTTACCCTGTATATTGGGTATCATTCAGCCCACAAGCTGTAAGGTCATGAGAAGCCCCATCTCATCCTTTCTGAGTCATAGATAACACCAAGTGATACTTGACTTGGAGATGGATGGGATATTGGCTGTAATTGGGGATTGTCGCCTAATGGAGAGGGGAACAGTTTATTTTTGTTCTTTCATTATTATTTTTTATTAAATCATAATTTTGTACATTGATGCATTTGTGGGGTTCAGTGTAGTGCTTTGATATACAATGTGGAATGCTTACATTGAGCTGAGTAACACATCTATCCCAGTTATACTCATTTCTTAATAGTTTTGAAATGTACCATTACATCATGCACATTAAATGAGGTCCTCCAAAATACCCTCCCTCCTCCCATATCCCCCCTACTCTACCCTATCTATCTTCTTCCCTTCTACTTTCTGGAGTATAGTTATGTTTTGCCATTCATATGAATGTATAGGTGATTATATATTGATTTCATAGTACTATTGAGTACACTGGATACTTTTTTTCCATTCTTGAGATATTTTACTAAGAAGAATATGTTCTAGCTCCATCCAGGTAAACATAAAAGACGTGGCGTCTCCATCTTTTTTATAGCTGCATAGTTTTCCATGGGGTATATATACTACAATTTGTTAATCCATTCATGGGTGGGTGGGTACTTGGGCTGTTTCCATGTCTTGGTTATTATGAATTGGGCTATAATAAACATTAGGATGAAATGTTATCTAGATGTCTGTAAAGTCTATTTGTTCTAGGGTTAGGTTTAAGTCTAATATTTCTTTGTTTAGTTTCTTGGAGGATATATCCAAAACTGTCAAAGGGTTGATAAAATCTCCAACTATTATAGTACAGGAAGATATCACATTGTTCATATCCATTAGGGTCTGCTTTATGAATTGAGGAACATTCTGGTAGGGTGCATAAATGTTAATTATCGAAATCTCTTCATGTTGGGTGTTTCCCTTGACAAATATGTGGTGACCATCCTTGTCTTTCTTTATCTTTGTTGGTTTAATGTCAATTATATCTGCAACCCCTGCTTTTTTCTGGTTTCCATTTACCTATATTATAGAAGTCCATTTCTTCACCCTGAGTCTCTTTTTATCCTTTAAGGCAGTGGTTGTCAACCTGTGGGTTGTGACCCCCTTTGGGACGGTCAAATGACCCTTTCACGGGGTTGCCTCAGACCATCTTGTATATCAGATATTTACATTATGATTCATAACAGTAGCAAAATTACAATTATGAAGTAGCAACGAAAATAATTTTATGGCTGGGGGGTCACTACAACATGAGGAACTATATTAAAGGGTTGCAGCATTAGGAAGGTGGACTGCTTTAAGGTAAGGTGAGATTCTTGTATATAGCAGATATCCAGTCTGAGTTTATGTATCCAGCCTATGCCTCTTTAGAGGACAATTTAAACCATTCACATTAATTGAGAGAATTGATAAGCTTGGTTGTGTTTTGGGTGTCATGGTTTTTGGATGTCCAGTGGACGTTTTTTAGTCCTTTTACCACTGTGGAAGTTGGGTTTTGTTCAGAAATTTCTGGGTAAGTTTGCTTTGGAGTTACAGCATTGTGCTGATTGTTTTGGAGGGTAGGTCTGAAAATATCCTGGAGAGCTGGTTTATTTATGGTAAATTTCCTCAACATGTCTATGTCATTAAAGTTTTTAATTTCTACATCATAAATGAAACTAAGTTTAGTTGGATACAGGATCCTGGACTGGAAGTTTTTTTGTTTTAGGAGATTCAAGGTCTATGACCATCCTCTTCTGGTTTGAAACATTTCAGCTGAGAGATCTGCAGTCATTCTGATACTTTCCCCTTTGTAGGTGATGCTTTTCTTATGTCTGACTGCTTATAGAATTTTCTTCTTTTTATTTATTTATTTTTTTGAGACAGTGCCTCAAGCTGTCTCCCTGGGTAGAGTGCGTGGCATCATATCTCACAACAACCTCCAACTCCTGGGCTCAAGTGAGTCTCCTACCTCAGCCTCCCAAGTAGCTGGGACCACAGGCACCTGCCACAATGCCTGGCTATTTTTTGGTTGCAGCCATCATTGTTGTTTGGTGGGCTGGGCTGGGGATTCGAACCTGCCACCTTAGGTGTATGTGGCTGGTGCCTTAACCACTTGAGCCACAGGCACCGAGCCCAGAATTTTTTTCTTTATCTGAAGTTTGGCAAAGTTAATCACAATGTGTCTAGAATATTCTTTATTTGGATTGAGTCTTGCTGGGGTTTTGAAACTGCTATCTGAAGTTCTTTATTTCTTGCAGTGCTTGAGAAATTGTCCTTTAAAATCTCTTTGAGTAGACCATCTATCTGTACCTTTAGGACCATCCTCTTCTCCTTCGGGAATCCCTATAAGTCAAATATTTGATCTTTTGGGGTGATCCCACAACACTCTCAGGGAATGATCAGTTTTTGCTCTCCATTTGTCTGCCTCTTTGAGGGGTTTTGAATGTTCAAAAGCTTTGTCCTCAGTTTCAGAGATCCTTTCTTCTGCCTGGTCAACTGTATGAGGGATTCTACTGTATTTTGGAGGTCCTCAACTAACTTTTTCATTTCCTTGAGCTCTGCTTCTCTTTTTCTCATTATCTTTGGTGACTTGGGCTTTGAATTCATTAATTTCTTGAGACAACTTTAGAACTACTCTTTGGAATTCATCTTTTCTTCCATTCTTTTTATCTTATTTGCAATCCATATTGTGAATTCTATTTATGACATTGCTGCCATTAGTCTATGCATGGCATCTTCAGTTGTATCTGCTCTGTCATTTCCTGGAGTGGAGGATGATCTACTGTGGTTATTCATGTTGCCAGAGTTCTTCCACACTATATTTATTTTGCACCGTTTGGTTATTAGAACTGGTAGGGTGAGATTGAATTGGGGTTCTCAGGTAGTAGAGATAGCCCCTTACCAAAGTGCTAGGCTTTGTAATTGTGGCTTATCTCCTTCAACCTTACAAAGCTCCCTTTCAGAGTTTTGGCCGGAGACTCTGAGGACCTATTGGTGAGATAGCGCAAGCTAGCTCTGTTTTGATATCAGCCAACCTCTACCCTATACTAAGAAACCACAGTATTAGGTTTAAATCTTGAATATGAAGAAATACAAACAGCTGTGGCACCCAGCCCCCACCCTTGATTTCTTTTCTGCTACAGAACTTCGAAAGTCAACCTCAGAATGTCTGTGAGTGGACAACCCCAGACACTGGTTCCAATTAAATTGTCTTAGGCAGTGCAAACCCTGCTCAACAGAGTGAGATTCCAGGGTCTCCAATAGCACAATTGGAGCCAGGGATCCACACTCCTGCCCGCCAGACTCAGTCCACACTGTTGTCCACTTCTCTGCTCACAGGCCCGGTTGGAGCCAGGGGCCACGCCCCTGCCCAGTGGTCTCAGTCCACACCTAGCTAGCCTCTGCTTGCCAGACCAGTTGGAGTCAGGAACCTATGCCCCTGCCTGCCAATCTTAGTCCACTGCCTGGCAAGCCTCTGTTGGAGTCAGGAGGGCACTGTGTTTCAGGCTGTGTTGGAGTTAGGAGGGCACTGTGTCTTGCTTGTAGTTCTCAGTCCTCACTAGGTGTAAGCCTGTGCTTACCAGCCCCCCCTGGAGATAGGGGACTTCACTCTACCCTTAGGTCTTGGTTCACATCCAGCAAGCCCCTGCTCACAGGTCCAGTAGGGGCTGGGGACCAGCCCTGTCTGCTGAACTCAGTCCACTCAGGGCAACCACTCTCCTGCTATGAGTGCTGTCAGAGCTGGGGGTTCTGTTCCCTGTCCCATCAGACACAACCCAGACCGAAGGTCAATACCACCACTAGGTGTGCATAGTCTTTTTTTTTTTTTTTTAGACAGAGCCTTAAGCTGTCGCCCTGGGTAGAGTGCTGTTGCATCACAGCTCATAGCAACCCCCAACTCCTGGGCTCAGGTGATTCTCCTGCCTATGCCTTCCAAGTAGCTGGGACTATAGGCGCCTGCCACAAAGCCCGGCCATTTTTTTGGGTTGCAGCCGTCATTGTTGTTTGGTGGGCCTGGCTGGATTCAAACCCTCCAGCTCAGGTGTATGTGGCTGGCGCCTTAGCCACTTGAGCCACAGTCACTGAGCCTGTGCATAGTCTTCAAGAGGGGTCTGCTCCAACTCCTGCTGAGTGTCCCTTTCTTTCCACACCCTCTTTCTTCCCTGTTAGTCACAGATTCCGTCCTGATGGTTAGCAATCCATAGTATGCCCAGATCTCTCAGGAAAAGATCAAAACACTCTGTGCTTTACAGGGGGCTGAACTTCAGACTGCCATGTGACGGGGGACCGGTGGACTGGGAGTTTGGACTAGTAGGGCAAACTATCTGTTCAATTTTATGCCTGGTGGGTGATGTCTAGGTTCATAAGTGGGACCTCCCTGGAGAAAGAGACTTGATGTTTAGGGGCTCTATCCAGTGAAGTAAAATGAGAGGCCTTTTGTTCCTTGCTCCCCACCTGTGGCTTCATAGAGTCCAATTCCGTTCAGTTTTCTTTTTCTGCCCAGGAGCTTCTGCCCGGGGTTGCTACCAATTGGACCTCTTCCCAGAATTCGATCAGTTCATTTTTGGTTGTTTGTTAGGTGGTAACATTTTAAAAACGTGTGTGAGAATAAAGGGCCGTGTGTGTGTGTGTGTGTGTGTGTGTGTGTGTGTGTGAGAGAGAGAGAGAGAGAGAGAGAGAGAATACATAATACTTCCTAGGATAGACTGTGGTATACATTTATTATTTTTGTTTTTCCAGAGTCAGGAAGAAATCTGTATTAATCAGGTTTCTGCTGTGACAGTTAACAGCTAATCCCTCAAATCTCAATGGCTTATAAAAGCAAGCATTTATTTCTTATTTATGGTTTTAGCTTCTGACTGCATGTTGGTTTCTGGTCTGCTACCCATGGCATGTTCTTGTGGCCGTTGGAAGAAATGCAAAAAAGAGGCCCGGCCAAACTGTCCACACACAATTAAAGCTAAAGTTTAATTTTGGTTAAAGCAAACCACAGGACCAAATCCCAAATAACCGAGAGTTGAGAATTACTTACTGCCCACAGAGAAGGAGGGGAGGAAAGAATTGAGAACAAACAATCCATTTGACTACATTCTCTTTTTTTCTAAGAAATGGACCAGGTGGTATAGATGTTTTCCCCTTTCAGCAGACTGTGTCATTACCTATTCAGTTAACTGCTCATCTTGGAAGCTAAGGATAAGAGAAAAGTCCAGATTGAAAAGGGAGGGGCATTTAAATTAAGTTAGAAGTGACTATCGAATAACCTGAGAGATGAAGATTCTTGACCATTCAGATGCATGGCATTTAGTTTTCTATTTAAGCTCCTCAGGCCCCATGAGTGGGGCTGATGATAAATGTTACTAGCTTCTTAGGACCCTCTCCACTACAGTGTTCTTATGATGTAAACCTCATGAAATTGCCATGGATTTAGAACCAAGACTGGTCCTGTTTCCTTTCATATATAACTTTGTGAATTATTAAATGCCTCATGAAGATTCTCTGTGTGAAATTCCCTGTAAGTTTTTATTACTTTAGGGAGGTTCTCTGACTGAAGGGCTTTGGCAGTTAGTACTTTTTAATCTAGGTCTGCTTTGGTCCGCTGTTTGCAAAGATTTCTCTGCAAAAGGAATTTCTGTGTTTGTGTAAATATACTTGAGTCATCATATCTCATGAAAATTGTCTGTATTGATTAATGGTCTCTTGTTTGCTTCCTTTTGCTTGTTGTATTTATAGCTCACATTACTTATAATTGTTGGACAACATAATATGGACCAGATGGCTTCATTATTTTCAGTTTCACGTTTTGAATTTTAAATGTTCTGTTGGATAGCCTGAGGCCAGCTGTGTGCTGGGGGAGATAATGCAGCCAGACCACAGTTCAAAGATCATGGGCCAGACACCTTGGACTTTAATTGTTATTGAGGTGGTTACTATTTGAGATTTTTTTCTCATCCTCTATACTTGGTTTCACTTGGAAATTTAGACTAGCAGGCTAAGAATGTGGGTTGGGAGATAGAGAGAAAGAGAGAGACCATGCATTGAAGGCCTTCTTCTGATCACATGGTTGGCCATGATAGCATTGAATTTGAAAGGCTTTTCACCCATTAGCTCATAGAATTTATTTTGTGTTAGAACTTTTAACTATAGCTATTGATATTTAAAAATAAAAGTATCAAAGGCCCAGAAGGAAACAGATGCCACACTCAAAGTAGATAATGGAGCAGTGGTTACCTAAGGGTATAATGCTATGGGTTCAGGAAAACAAGGTAGTGTGATATAACCTAGACTTGAATGGGTAAGGGGAAGGAGTGGTTACCAGAACCCAGAGAAAGCTGGTATACGTATAGGAGAATGTGACTGGGCTATAGGATGCCCAGACATTTGGTCAAACATTACTCTGGGTACATCTGGATGACATTAACATCTTAATTAGATTGAGTAAAGCAGATCTCCCTCCCTAATTGTGGGTGAGCCTCACATAATTTATCAAAGACCTGAACAGAACAAAAAGGCTGAGTTAAAGAAAACTGCAGATATAAAAGAAAACATACTATGTGATTCTGTTTATATAAAACCCTAAAATTGATGAAAGTACCTGATGGTAATTGAAGTTACCTTTGGGGAAGGGGATGACTTGGGGCATCTGGAAGACTAATAATATCTTTTATCTTGTGAGAATGAGTACATGGGCAAATTCATTTTATGGAAATTTATTGGAGTGTGTACTTACAATTTATATGCACTTTTTTTTGTTTTGTAACACTTCAATAAGACCTGTCTTGAAGATGCCATAGGTTTGGAAATTAACAGAAACATGTGGGTTGGGCGCAGGAGCTCAGCCTGTAATCCTAGCGCTCTGGGAGCCGAGGCGAGTAGATTGCCTGAGCTCAGGAGTTCAATACCAGCCTGAGTAAGACTGAGTCCCCATATCTTAAAAAAAAAAAAAATAGTTGGGCATTGTGGCAGGTTCCTGTAGTCCCAGCTACTTGGGAGGTTGAGGCGAGTGGATCACTTGATTCTAAGAGTTTGGGCTTGCTGTGACCTGTGATGCCATGGCAATCTACTGAGGGTGTGATTAAGTGAGACTCTGTCTCAAAAAAAAAAAAAAGTCAAGTTATCATGGGTAAAAATAATAGTGATGGAAATATAATTTCATAATAATGACAACACTTCAGATCAAAACTTGCAGGAAACAGGTTAAGTAGTGCACAGTATGGTAAATGTATAGTCTCAAATGCTTATATTGGAAAAGCATAAAAGCTTAAAATTATGAGTCAAGCGTTCATATATATTATAGCAGTAAAACCTTTTTTAAAAAAGTATAGGCTCGGCGCCTGTGGCTCAATCTGCTAAGGCGCCAGCCACGTACACCTAAGGTGGCAGGTTCGAATCCCCAGCCCGGGCCCGCCAAACAACAATGATGGCTGCAACCAAAAAATGGCCGGGCGTTGTGGCAGGTGCCTGTGGTCCCAGCTACTTGGGAGGCTGAGACAGGAGACTCGCTTGAGCCCAGGAGTTGGAGGTTGCTATGAGCTGTGATGCCATGGCACTCTACCCAGGGGG